>OMOV01048501.1:9039-26930 GCA_900312565.1 Beryx splendens | reverse complement strand
TGCTCCTCCTCCACCCCCTTCTCCTCCTGCTCCTCCTCGGCCTGTCCTGCGGCCGGTGGATGGAGGCTCCAGATGGTGGAGCAGCAGCAGCAGAAGGGGGGCCCCGGGGGGCACAGGGGCCTGACAGCAGGGGGGGCAGTGTGACCCTGGCCAGACAGCTCTTTAGCACAAAATTAGCCTGGGATGAATGCGTAACACAATTACATGCTGTTAATGCCATCAAAGAGGCATTTGTCCGTCCGCTGTGGCCTTCACAGCTCAGCTGGCCTAATTCTGAAAATGTTGCAGCCCCTTCAATGTGGCAGATAGGAGATTTAGCTCTACAAGCGTTTCTCAGAGGCAGGAGTAATCCCATTGGTTGGATTAAACCTCAGTGAGCGGAGCCAAGCAATCAGTTTTTTCTGATTAATTTAACATCAGACTGAAGCTCAGTGAAAAAGACAAGAAGAGAGGAAGAGAGGAGGAGACTAAAGCGCTACTAACTGAAAAAATACAACAAAAAACTCTTTCCATGCTAAGTGAAGTTATCAAGGTGAGCTAGTTAGCTAACCTTCAACTTCAAACTATTACCGTTTACTGTAGGCTATATTTTGACCATGGTTAAAATAAAGTTTGTTCTTTGCCATTCAAGTTTGTCAATTAGCTAACTTGCCTCTTTGGCTCCGCCCATTGAGGTTTGACTCAACCAATCAGATTATTTCTGCCTCCAGCGAAGCTCTGCCTTTGAGAAATGTTTGTAAAAATAAAACCCCAACCTTCCAACAGCTGAATTACTCATTTCTACGGTTACACATGAAATGTTCCATTATAAAAAACTAACATCTACTTTTATACAACCATTGCTAATATGAAAGTAAAAGAATATTACGATATATTAATATTATGTTATGGATCAGTTTGAGACTTTTCAGATTTCAGGTAGCATTTTTTTCCAAAATGGATACACAGTGTTTTGGAGTTAAATACTCATTTTTTAAACACTACTTTATATTCTCTTAAGCTTTACTGTTTATCTTTACGATGCTGTATCTTATTATATTGCTGATGACACCCGTTCAACATCTGTGTCCTCATATTGTTGTAATATTAATATGGCTGCAATGCATTTTTGCCTCCTAAAAACTAAAGAGGAGGCTGCAGATAATGAACCCTGGTGCTGAGTATGAAGGGAGGTACAATATGTGGTCAGTGTGTTGTTAGGACTGTGTCAGCTGACATGGTGAGGGGGTTTGGGGTGTGAGGCTGCGCCCCCCAGGGGTCCTGGCTCAGCTAGCTGTTTGCTGTGTTGGAGATGCCAGGCTCCCCCCAGCCGTCCCTCTGGCATTCACACACATAAATAACTGCAGTCCTGACGCCGCTGAACGCCCACACAAGCTGAAGCTCCCCTGGCATTTTTTAAAATGTCCCTCCTAATCTGTTTTGATTTGATTAACACTGGGCTAAATTAACTGAATTATCTTCTGTAGCCTGTATGAGGGGCTCCCATCCGAGCTGCTATACATCCACTTTGGAAAAATGTTGCTGCTGATATTTATAAGTCAATACTTCGAAAACACCGGTGATTTCATCCTCAAAAACATAACTAATTTTGACAGTAAAGCCCTTAAGATGACTCATAACTTCAGTAGCAACCCACAGTGTGCTTCACTTCCATGCCAGCCAGTATTTTAGAAGAGAAAGTGTCATCATTTCCAAATGGTGGACCTCCCACTTTAGAATGAAACTCTTCATACAGATACATTACTCAGAGGATAATAGCTTCTAAATATTATATAGGCCTACTCTTATTTGTTTTTGGATCCTCAGGAGAAAATAAATAATGGTAATATGTAGTGGACATTATTAGATGCACACTGCACAATTACATTATGATGTAATGTAATATGATTCTTTGAGGAGGGTTGTGCATAAAGAAGCTTGAAAAATGAAAGGGTGTAATTCCATGTCATGCACCACAAGAGGGCGCTACTGGTTCAAATATGATGCCTTGTCAGACAGAATTGTCATGTGTTTGACAGGTCGACATTTATATTTACATGGTAGGCATTTAGCTCATACTCTTATGATCCAGAATGACTTTTTTGTTTTCCAACAGCCCCCCCAGGTTTCCATAGCTAACCTACTGTCTCTTTAATATGGAGCAGGAGGTGGACCTTTGGATCGGCCTACAAAAAGCAGTCCCTCTTCAGTTCTGTTAGACTCATGCACCATACACCAACTCACACACACCCAATGCATGCAACACCCTTCACCCACACTGATATACTCATGTACACATCCCGTCGTTTTCATGGCTTATGTTCTTCTGTTGTTTGATTAAAACTAGTGTTGACTGCATTTTTCAACATGATTTTTGGATTCTTGTTGTGCCTTTAATGAAGCGTCGTTCAGTAGGAGCATAATGAGCTGCACCCAGATTACCAAAATCACAAACAACCAACAGCGAGGAGTGCAAGGGTGAAAGGCACAGTGCCCAGACAGTAGGTATCATAAATATTCCTGAGGTTAATCAGGCCCACACACACTCTGTGATAATAAATATGACGAGTTATACTGGAAGTAAAATTATGCAAATGCTTATTCTTTTTTAGATGATGTTTTTGACATTTCTGTTGGATTATAGAGCAAACATCGACGAGACACAGGAATCATGGGGGAGATAAGGGAGGAGAGGGGGACAGTAGAATTTGTTATAATTAGTGCTATGAATCATTTTGTATGCATAGCTGTCACTTCAAATGGCGGATGTCTCATTTTATAACAAAACTCAATCAATCATGTCTCCAAGGAGCTTGAATTATCACACTAAAGTCTTAAAACACGCTTTTATTTTTATTGGAGGCATATGTACAGCAAGAACAAGTATTTCATACAGGATATACACCTATAATGATTTATATGTTTGCTAAAGTCACAAAAACAAACAAAACTTAGCTTTTTCTGCCTGGCTCTCACTTCTTTACCCAGCACTTCTCTATCATACATGATGCCTCTTGAGAAGCAGGAAAATTTGCTCCATCTGACTGGGCAAAGTGATTTTTGACCCTTGACCTTCTTACTTATTGGATCTAGAGATTGAAAGTTATTCTACTGCTGCACTCATCGTAAGTGGCTCTACACGATAACATCATCTACATGTGTAAAATACAAAATGTGAAATGCCACAACACAAGATATGAAGATATTGCACCTCAGCTATATTATTATTGGGAGGAGTCAACAACCAAACAGGGGGAGCACATCCTTTCATCCTTTTGTAATTATTATTTTTATTATCAGCATTATTATCATGTATTTGTTCATCTATTTATTTCTATGATTTGTTTCTCTCCATCCAGTTGGATTAGGTCTATGACATTAATACTGACTGGTTATTTAACTTGTACCCTAGCTGTTATATTAGAATTCACCATTCCCTGATGGTATCTGTGTGACCTGCTGTGAGTGGCGGGGCGGCTGAGGGAGGTCAGTGATGGAAGAGGTGAGAGAAAGACCTGTGAATAATATGAATTTGAATATATACATGGATGGGTTGTTGTGGGGATTTGGGGGTGACTGGGGAGGGTTGGAGGGTATATAAGTGTGTATTTTGTATGTTATCTTATGTTTTATTATTTTTTATATTATTTTGTAGCCTTTTTGTGTTTTCCCCCCTCTTTCTTTGTTATTTACCTTGGTTATATGTCACTATGGTGCCTCACATCTTGAAAAATAAAGTTATAAAAAAATATTAAATGTGATGTACGACACCTACAATAGGTCTATTCACTGAAAGATCCTATTTGTTGTCTTTCCTCATGATGATTTGATCGCACATTACCTCTCCCTGTTGTTTTTTGTGACAGCCACTATGATCAAGTGCTCATGTTCTTCAGAGCTCAGGCTGGTTTATGCGTTGTGACAGCTGGTGAGGTTGTGGTCGGTGGTCTGCGAGCGCTCCAGCTGTGTTAATAGTTCAAATAGCCTGCAAGCTGCATGGTGGCAGAATATGGTGAAGCGATCCCATTTAGATCCCATAAACCACACACACACACACACACTTTCCACATGCTTGGAGCTCGGTGGCTCTCATCTCTCCCCTTGTTCTCATCCACTAAACGTTGTGGGGCAGCCATTCCTGGGCTTATGGCCGCAATAACCCACGCTGTTCAGTCAGGAGGCAGAGGCATATAAAAGAGACACACATGGAGAAAGGAAGGCTGTCTCACTCCACGCTGCAAGAAGTGTCCATCTTGTAATTTCATTTTAAGTTAGAAAAATAAATCGTACTTTTCTAAAAAAAAAAGTGAAAAATCCTGAATTGGGTGGGATTAATCTTACATGTGTCATGTGTTCTGCATTATAAGCAAGTGAAAACCTAATGAGAAAACATTGTTTCTGCACAGGTGCCGCCACTGTCTGTAATGAATGGAAGATAAATCAATAGAGACAGAGTGTTTCTTCCTTTTTCAACTAGTTTATCCTTCACCGTCCTGCAGCACCATTTTCAGGAGTGTGTGTTAGTGCCTCTTACAGGAAAAAGCACTGTGTTTACGTACATATTATATTCATTCCAATGCTATAAATCTACTTTACTTGGATACTACTTACTTAGTTATTTTGGTCATTATTGTGTAATCTATATCAGTCTATAAAGATGTTCGCATTTTGCCAATAAGGATTTAAATATGCTATGTGCAACTGTTTTTTTTTTTACATTATAATAACAATAAATACATAGGGTAGGTCTATATAATGATTGGTCTGCTGTCTGTGTGTGAGCCTGTGCCTACATGCCTAAATGCCCCTGTTTGTCTGAAATTGCCTTTTCAAGGATGTTTGGGACATTTTGAGGTGTTTACCATTTCCTGTGGGTGTGGCCAGCAGTGAGCTCGGTTGTGGCTATCAAGCTGAGGCTGGGGGCCACAAAGCAGGGAAACCATAGCAACAACAACAACAATGGCATAAAGTTGTAAGAAATGGGAGATGATGTATCACTCCACTCGTTTCAAGCAATTTCCTGAAACGGCAGCAGAAATGTACTGAAAGAAGTAAAAGCATACATAGCATACATTTGTCTTATTTTGAGAAGGATAAAATTTAAAGATGTGAATATGCAGCAGACATTTTTTTGCAGCAGACTTGTTCGGAGGTGTACTGGTCCATGTGGTCCATGTGCTGGAGGGCAGCTGTTCCCAAAAGCTCCCCAGATGGATTCGGATTGCTTTTCATTTGGGGTTTTGGTTCAGTTGGCGACCTGGGCGGGACGGCGGACTGAAATAGTAAAGGAGCAGGTGCAGGAGAAGACCTGAGGCTTTTAACAAGTGATGATGTGTAATAAAACAGAGTCGGACAAAAAAAAGTTGGATTTGTGAGTGGACATGTTTGATCAGCAAAAAATAAATAAATAGCCATGTTGGCCTATAAAGGAAGCACATGCACATATGAATGGCATGTAGGCAGACACACACACACACACGCGCACACACACACACACAACACACATATAAACACATGCATGATGCTAAACTTGCTGTGGCTCCTGCCTCTGCAGTGCAGTACACACAGACACAGTGAAACACACTGACAAGAAAACACACACCCACACATTTGTATTACTTGTGAAGACCTTCACTGGCATTTATTCCCTAATTCAAAAGCAATATCCTCAACAAGATCTCCTCTTCCTTCATTTACTTCTCCTATATGGCCGTAGATGTGTTTCATTTAAAATCAGTGGGAGATTTTTGATCATTTTCTTATAACTTCTGAAATTCTGCTCCTGAGAAACGAGGCTTGGATTGTCTTGCTCTGGCACATCATGCTTCACACTTTTATTTCTCTTTCACTTTGTTTCTCACGTCTTAATGTTCACTCAGTCTCTTCTAATCTCTAATGGGTCAGTAAGGTGAAACACCTCAGAAATCTATCAGCAATCTGCGAGTGTAGTCCTCTACAAATGAGATATCACAAATCTCTTATTTGTCTCAGCTCTTCTTACAATGAAAGCAGATGTACTCATGTGCATCTCTTTATTGCTCCTAAGGGGGGATATAGGAGGAAGAATTCAGATATCATTGATCCTAAACACACGCACACGCACACGCACACACGCACGCACACACACACACACACACAGACACACACACTCTGTTATGGCTCTTATCTCTGTTATTTTCAATCAATGTATTGATTTTCCGGTGATTTGATCTTTCAGTGCAGACCGGTTCCTCGTGCGTGCGTGCGTGCAGCGTGGCTTCCTGCGCGCCAAACACTTCCCGTCCTGACCACAGCGGGGAGACCGACTGCAACTGTGGCCTTCCCTGCTGCCGTGCTGCGTTCAAAGTGCTGCTCGTAAACTCAAGCCTCCTACTTCAGAATCCTTAATATATCCTTTGTTCGGAAATAAGTAGGGCTCGTTACTTAAAAAACAGTGATCTAGTACTCATTACTTATTTTGAAGTAATGCTATTACTTTACGTTTCACTCCCTGGGAGAAATAATTTGTTACACGATTACTTAGTATTATTTCCCATTTTTCATGCTCTCTTGCCTTCGAATAAGGATAATTCAGTTGACTCGCATGTGTGTTAATGTGAATGAACAGGGAATCCATATAGCGAGGATATTTAATGTTCTTGCTCAATAATAACCAAAGTAGCAAGAAAAGTTTTATTTGGAGAAAGTAAATCTTTCGGCCATTTATCATCAAGACTTGCTCAGTGTGACTAACTATGACTAAAACAAAACCAAACAAAAGGAACAACTTATTTCTTTGATTGATAACTCTAATAGCATTAAACAGACCATTTGCTACACTACTTTAGATTAGCAGGAACATGGTGTTGGACACTCTACTGATGTAGGGTAGGCCTGCATGTTTTAGGTAAAGCTTCTAAACAAATTTATACAGTATAGGCTATAGCTAGATATCATTTTCTGTTTTATGATGATAAAAAGTAATCACATTTGGACTCACTTAGGTTAAGGTATGGCGAGTGACCCTACCTTTCCATACCCAACTGTGCTTTAGGCGTTCATTTTGTAATTCCGATATTTTCCTGCAGCACCTGAACGCAGCACGTGACCATGCATTAGCTCAGCAGGGAGAGCGAGAGAGAGGGAGCGAGGGATTGGGAGCGAGAGAGAGAAGGAAGGAAGGAGAGAGAAGCTAAACAGGTGGTCTGAAAACACACCGAAAACAATGTCGTCCGGCGGGGAAAGGCGGAAAGACCTTTAGTTCTCGTCTCCATGAAGGAATACCGGGATCACCGCGGACCCAAATAAAACCAAATCCATGCTCCTACTTTACTCCCCGGCGGATCTCTCCTCCTTCTGTCGGTTTGACTCCGAATCTGGGCAAGATCTCGGATACTAAACCATGAAAGTCACGGTGTGTTTTGGCAGGACCCGGGTGGTGGTGCCGTGCGGGGATGGGAATATCAAAGTCCACACTCTCATCCAGCAGGCTGTCATGAGGTACAAGAAGGCCATCGCCAAGGTGAGTCGCGGTCACTTTTTTTTGTTTCCTCCGGCTTTTGTTTTCCTGGAAACATTGTTGCGTCGTTCCGGGGCTTCGCAGGCGCACTCAATATGGCGCAAACTTGAAACAAACGCTAAGGAGCGAGGGGGGAGAGAGGTGTCTGTTCTGCAGCCTTCGGTTTTGCATTTATTTCTTCACTTTGCGGTTTCCTACCCGCTCCTTGTGCATCATGTTCGCCGTGTGTGTGTGTGTTGCTGCTCTCAAAGAAACGCGCACCGCCATTGTGGTTCTTCTGTTTGTAAACCCACAAAACTTCCTTTGGGATTAGAACAGTGGCAGAGAACAAGCTGCTCTCCGGTTCCCTGCAGCCTCACAACATAACATAGATGTTGTTGGAAGATATTTTGCACAAGCAACACGTTTGGAGACTTCATAATCTGGTTGTAACGCCTCTGTTCATGCCTCTGAAAGTTGCCAGCAGAGATTAGCCGACTAGCAGGTTAGCCAGCAGGCTGCAGGAGCAGGACTGCAGAGTGCAGACTAAGATGTAGTGTTAAGATGGGATAGGTTCCTGTGCCTACAGTCCAGCACTGAGCCATGTTAGCAACTGGAAACTTCTATCAGCCTACTCTGTGCTCAGGTTTGAGATGCATTTACACAGAGCAACATCAAACTTTCTCTTTGTTCCACTTATAATGAGCTCATTATGGTGGCCAGGAGGGTTAGCCAGGAGGCTGTAGCATGCAAGGAAAGACAAATGACAAGACCTCGAAGGTTAATGAGTGATTCTCCAAATGCAAAAGCTAGGCGGAGAGGTGCAAGAGGCACAGGCCTTGCAGATAAGTCACTCTCATGTTTGGGTTTCAGCTTAATGCTAACTTCATAAATGTCACAAAAGAAGCTTTAGCTGCAGGCTGGCTGGCCGGCCAGGCAGCAGGCCCTGCAGGAGAGAGGGGAAACTGCAGTGCCAAGCTCCAGCTGATGCTTGGAGCCTGTTCTAACACATAAATCTTTCAGAGATAAAGGAAGACTAAGAAAACTTAAAGCAGGATGTCCAGATAGAGTGGATTTATGCATTACTTCAGTAAAACAACCTGCGTTATGTTTAAGATGTTCTCAGAGTGGATGAGATAAGATGAGACCGGGGGCACTTAGGGACAAGTACACTCATTTCAAAGCATAATTAAAGATAACAAGTTTTAATACCTTTTGGATTGCGATAGAAATTAGGTTTAACTTTTGTTATGTCACAGAAATCAATGAACCCCACTGATTTTTTTTTTGGCATCCAGGTTATTCACAGCTTGGCTGCAGCCATAAGCACATATCCATGCGTAAGAACCGTTTTATAAATCAGTATAGCCTGACCTTAAATCATTTTCCTTCACATTCAACCGCTCTCAAGCATGTGCTCCTAAACAATTTTAATCCTGTATACACCGTTTTCGAAAAGTAAGATACACATGTATGTCCAAGAAGGTAGGCAGGGATCATGAATAAGTAATGCTTTGCCCTGCCATGTGCCAACTTAAAGGCTGTCTCTTTTTGTTTTAATGATCGTAACCTAGAAGACATAGCGCATGTCCTTTGAATTATTCAGAGTGAGCTGACAGCGGAGTGCTGAAGAATATCTCTATCCCTGTGAAGTTGAGAGGCAGGTAAAGTGTTGGTAATAGCTCAGCTTGCCCTGCTTGTATTCGTAAGATACTAACTCTCCTTTGACTCCATGCAAATGGGATTCCTCTGTTGTTCCAGTCTTGTAAAAGAAAGGAAACGTGCCTGTTCTTCCTCAAAAGATCCAGGAAAGTGGCTGGAAAGTCAAGTGATGTAACATCTACAGCAGCAACTGTGGAATATTTTCACAAGTTGGAAACACGCTTGTCAGGCTTTAGTCCGTTAACAACTGACCTGACTTCTTTGTGCTGAAGCAGTGAATGTAAGTGCTGTAAGAGCTGAAATGTCATTTAAGACCGTGTTGCGTTTGGTAGGATCCTGTGTATGCAGTAGGTGACGTCACCCAGGCTGATCGCTGTTGGAATTGATTATCTTGGTTAGAGGATAAACACCCACATCAAAACCCTTGTAGGCGTACTAAGTTAGTTATGAAGAGTATCTGTGAATATCTATGAAGTCGTCGTCATGTCTTTCCAGCTTACTAGTTGTGACAAAGCTTTTCACTTTGACTTTCCATTTCCAACAAACCGATTTTCATTTAAAAATGAGACATCTTCCAGCTGAACGATGGACTCTTACAAAGTTAGTGATGGCATTTTTAAGTGTTGGTATTTTTTGCAGCTAGGTAACTTAGATCCTTGGTTGACAATATTCAACACGTTCAGAGACTTGATCCTCTCTGTGTTTTAGAAATATTTACTTATCTGTGATATGAGGTATGAATTTATATCAAAAATAGATATGTTTAGGAAGTTAACTCTTCAAATATCAGGGTACCAGCTGACACAAGTACTGCATGTGTTTCGAAGCTCAGATTACTGTGGTAATACACACGCTCAGAAAAAGTGCTTTGAGTTTATCAGTAGGATTTAGGAAAGGGCAAAAGTCTGGAAAAACGACTTTGGTGTCGTTTAATGCCAGGAGTGAATTGTGCCTGTGTGCTGGGAACGAGGCCACAAATCAAACTCTTATTATGTACGCTTCAAGCTTTGATGTAAACAAACACCCAGAGCTCCTCTTGAACTCCTCACCCACAACAAAACACGAACCGCCTCAAAATACAACACCCCGCTCGTTTAGTCGGCTCGGGTCTGCGTTCATTGCTCCCGTCCCACCCAGCCCGCTCTCCATCCGGCCGTCATGGTTGGGCATTTTCACATGGAGCGAGTGTGTGAGGAGGTGTTTTGGTAACGGATGTTGTTGAGGATCACAGCTTTTAGGTCAGCCGGCCTTAATAAGGAGCCCAAATTTAGTTTGGGTGTTTTTGGATGGACCTTCGGGTAGCTTCCCCTGTCATTAGCGAGGAATGCTTCCTGCAGAGAGTCGCAGGCCGAGAAAGAAAAAAAAAATCCACCACGAGGGCCTTGAGTTGTCTCCTAACTGTGGAAGTAGAAGGACGAGGAGGGTAGGAGGGACAGGTCCGACCGCGTTAAAGCTCTTGCGCATAAATGTGACTTGACTGGCGAGAGGGAACCGTGTTAACAGGGTCGCTTCAAAACTTCTGAAAGCCTCGAGAAATAAAGCGGTGTCAGATTATCCTCCGCTGCACTTTTTCCTTCCACAGATCACGGGGTGCAGCCCCTCGGTAACGTTGACCTATCTGACTAAGTATGGCAAGTGTTTAAAATGACACCCTTGCATGGAAAACGGTTGGGGAAATTGCACGCTCCAAACCCCAAAGTGACACATGAGCGAATGGCGCGGCCGAAAGGAATCGTGAGAATCGTTTCCTCTCCACTGCCTGTAATGCTGTAATGCTCCTGTGGGATATCAGGTGTCTGAGCTGTCACGTCGTGTCCACGCCATCAGACAGCAGATTTCCATCCGCAGCTTCACACTGCCGGACTTTCCTCTGGAGGACTCTGGGCCGTTGCGTGCATACTTGACCGTTGCAGCAGGCAGATTCAACATGACTTTGACCTGACGCAAACAATAGGAGCAGGTGTGTTTCGCTCTGCTTTCACGACCGGCTCTTTTTGTGAGACAGAAAATAGTCCTGTGCTACGCTTACCTCAGAGGTTGAGTATCGATAAACCAATGCTAACTTTTGGTATCTAATGATTTTAAGGTGTTCAGAGTTTCAAAACGATGCTTTACACAATGAGAAAAGTAGACGGCATGTACAAATGTTAAACAATGAAGAGTTTCCTCTGTTGTATAATGAAATGTTCTTTCGTTCGACAAACAAAGATATCAGGGAAAATGTTTTTGGACCCATTGTCGAACATTAAATGTCGGAGCTTATATAGCGTCGAAAAATCTCCAAAGATACGCAGAAACCCGGCCGATGGAGCCGGAAAACCCCCCTGAATCTGAACTGTGTTTGACTGATGACTAGTATGTGACCTCGGATCTGACAGCCTCTTTTTAATCCTTTCCCGATGTCATTCTTTTATGTGCTCTGGCCTCAAGATATTATAAAATTCATTACACAAACAAGTGTTTTTAATGAGCGTGCAACAGCCTTTGATCGCGGACAGGGCCTCGGGACATGCAGGCCTACATGCGACGAGAGGAAACCGCCGCTGTCATGGTCATACGCACGGGGATCCATACCGGCTAACATGTACGTCGCCAGAAACGCACCGCATCTTCAAAGGAAAAGATTTCTGAAGTTGGTCCCAGTTTGTTCAGAAGTGGGACGCTGTTGCACGTATTAACGAGACCGAGATTGAACACCGCAACATCGGCCACTTACCCAAACTGCCTCACTGCTTCATGAGTGCTTACATTTTGCGTATGGGTGGCCACAGTGGGAACAGAAACCATAACACTGGCAGTGTTGGTAGCACGCTTTACCCACTGAGCCACACAGGACCCACAAGCATCTTCCGAGTGTTGAGTTTATTTCACCAATTTTGCAAAAACCCAGGTGTCGGTTATCTCGAGGCCTAAAAAACGTCTTTGATCTGTCTCTTGTCCTCTATCTCTCTCTCTCTCTCTCTCTCGCTCACCTTCATACATCTCTCTGGTATTGCTGAAGTAGAGTTAATTGGTGAAATAACAAAGGGATCAAATTGTTCATCTGGTTCGTGTATTTCATGGAAAGAGTGGACAGTTATGACAGACAGATGAACTCTGGAGCCTTTACTTGTTCAGTTCGGTTCATTTGGGCAGGTTGAGAACAATGCCATTCGAACTCCAAATAATCCCTCCTCCGAGCGCTAAATAACGGCACCGGGACGCCTGAAAATGTCAGACTCAGCCCGAGAACTGCTGTTTGTTAGGAGTGAGGACGTGATGCAGGAAACGACCCAAAATGCAACATTTTAATGGATAGAAGGAGATGGATGTTGACATCTGATAGCCAGCAGTTCCTCGCGCTTGGAAAGTCCAGCAGAACAAAATGAACCGAGGGCAAACCGCAATCTGGACTGATGCTCATATTCAGATATTCCTTCATGTGTTCCTAACTGGTATGGACACCAGAGACGGACAATTATGGCTAAAAGAGCAGACCAGTCCATCATGTTTAACTAAAGTTACAGGGACTGGAATTGGGTTTGTTTTGTCTCCCTCCCCTGCCAAACTCTCTGACCTGGCAGGGTGACAGTTCACCAAACCTCTGTCCAACAAACGAGCTGCTTGTGAGTCCATGTGACTTTTGTTTAGAAGTCCTGGTTTGCTCCAAACAGGGCAGTGTGAACCTAAACAAACCAAATACCAAAATGCAACAAAGTACACTTTTCCACTATGGCTCAGAAAACTCACTCTAAGTGTGCCGTAGATCTGCCCCATGTTGTGATTTAAAGGCCAAAGAATTTTACACCTCGTGTGTTTGATCCTCTTGTCACCATGCTGTACCAGCCGGGGGCTCCTGCTTCCAAAACGGGCACAGCGCTGGATTAAAAGCTCCGCTGATGATCCCCGGACCACTGACTGTGCCCTTGACCACACTGCTGTGGAAACCTGCCCCAAAACATGACCTGGCACTGCATTCATTTCCTTAAGGAGACAACTTAACACTACCAGTCAAAAGTCTGGACACACCACATTTTTCTTTATTTTTTACTATCTTTCCACATTTTAGAAAAACAGTAAAGACATCAGAACTATGAAACAACACAAATGGAATTATGCAGTGACCAAAAAAGTGTTAAACAAATCAAAACTATCTTATATTTTAGCTTCTTTAAAGCAGCCGCCCTTTGCCTCGATGGAAAGGCAAAAGGCTTTGGAAAGAAATTCACACACAGGATCAACTTCACTGTTTATATTTGACTAAGAAACTAATTCCAAGCTTTTAAGCAGAAGCCTTTAGATCAAAATGTCTTCAAGAGAGTGAAACATAACACATTCAGTCAGGTGTGTCCGAACTTTTGACTGGTAGTGTGCGCTAAAATAAATCAAAGGAAATTAGTTTTGTGATGCTTGCTGAATGAAATTGGAGAAAATGTCCGATTAAACCACAGCGGCAACATACACTTTGCAGATTTATTTCGCTTTCTGCATTAAAAACAGGCACATACAGACTTCAGTAAAACGTTCCTCCTGTTTCCAAACCTGCTGTAGGACGTTGCTGCTCAGGGCTTCAGTGGACCAGAAACAAAGGCAACAGAGGACATTGGTCTTGATCAAGAAATAAGCATTTTGATAAATCACTGGCATTACATAAAGGGTTTTCAGCAGCCGTCTTATACCTACTATGTGTTTTAACAACGGGGAAGAGGATTGCAGTCAGCAGAGGCGAAGCATATCATTTTTTTTTTCTTGGGTTATGAGACGTTCCACACGTTGTTTTTGCTTCCCGCTAGTGATGACGCCCGCACTCCCGTGTTTCCCACAGTGCTTCTTTGCTGCGCTTTGCATTTTGGATGGCAGATTTTTTTATTTTTTTTTTGTTACACCTAAATTATGCTGCTTCCTTGTGAAGGCTTTACATAAGTGAGCTGTCATCCTTAGCGGTGTTTGACATCACGATCTTGATGTGATAATGAAAACGCCGCTTTAGTCGTCTGCCAGCGGGTTTCCCCAGGAGGAGAGCGAACATGGCACGGAGTCGTTAGCAGACATAGCTTGAACAGCTGTTTGGGCCTGTTAATGGAGAGAGAGAGAGAGAGACGTGATCTCCGCTGAAGTGGGAGGCTTTAAAATGCTGACTGCGGGGCTTTCAGATGCTGGGAACGTCGGCGCTCTCCTTTTTTTTTGTTCATTTACATTTTAGGCGTTTAGCTGATGCTCTTATCCGGAGCGACTCACAATGAGGGCACCAGTAGAATATGATGAAATTCTTGCTTCTTGCATTATAAGGAACCGATATGAAGGAGTGCGAGGATCAAAGCTCCAGCACCGTGACATCTTATCTAATGTCTTATCTGCCTCCTTGTAAAGCACTTTGACTTGTCTGTGTGTATGAGACGTGCTATATAAACAGCCTGAACTTGCCTCGCCTCGCCGTGCCCCTGGCATTTTCAACGTGTCTGTTTCTCTGGTTTGGGACAACACACATTTGTTTCTTTTCGACACAGCGCATGCCAATAGCCACGCATACGTTGTTGTTACCGATGCATATGCCGCGTAGAAAATGAGGCTAATCCCAAAGCAGGCGCACAGAAGCTCTAGAAAATGACACGTCCATTTAAAGAGGCGTTTCCAGACGAGACGCCGATGCCCAGTGAAACCCGTAGGAGCCTCGATCATGACACTTCATGACACAGAGTGCTTAAGTGGTTTACAGAGTGCTATGCAAACAGATTACTCGAAACCCTGGCAGAGATCCAGTCGGCCGAGCCCGGCTACATGTGGCGCTGCGGGCCCCTGGAGGCCCTCGGGAGAAACCAAGCAGGCCAGTGATTGACAGCACTGTATTTCTGGATGATGGACACTTCAGGAATCATCCGTAGGACTTGGAGGAAGTTCTTTTGATGTGTGCCTGCGTCAGAGAGTGGTGTGTTGGGGTCAAGTCACTTTTTCCCCTTTGTCCAGCGTTAGACTCGCTTCCATAAACAGAGGAAGCTCCCGAATGTAAACGGGTGCGGAGAAAAGGGAGGAGGGAGCTTATTTTCTTTAGCTTTTTTTTTTATGACATCGGCCCTGATTTGCTCTGACTTTATTGAACCTCTTTGTCCATCTGTCGAGCAGGACTTTCCGCTGGATGGCACCCAGACAGTTTATTTATGAAGGAGATTCTTAGTGTGTCTTCGCAGAAGGGTGTTTGTGGAAAACCAGGGTGTGTTGCTAAGGCCGGTGGTGTGTTTTCGTCCACTCTGGCAAGCAAGCATGATGGGAGAAAATGGTCATAAGTAGAAGTGAGTTCCAGATGATTTGGCCTCTCTCGAAGAGATTTAATGACTTGGCTGATATGGCTTTAGTGATATGGCTATAAATGAATGTATAATGTTTTTCCCCCCAAAATCAGATATTCACCAGTTGAAATACGTGACACCTACTCAGGCAAAATGATTGCTGGCATGAAAGTAAAACTCACTAGCCAATGTTATTGAAGTTATTAGCAATTTGAGCCCATTACTTACAGAGTAGTATCATTATTTGTGTTGGGCCCACTGCTTAGTATTCATCTCTGTCCTTTTTTCTTCAACTCAGCTCAGGTTGAATTTACTCAGGAGTCTTGTGGTTTGAGCCACAGCGGCATTTAAATAGTCTCTCAACTGATAGTTATACTAAGCCAGCCAAGCATAACTGGGTAGTCATCAACTTTCTCCTATAATAAACATGGAGGTTACAAATCCCAGACATTGTCTCCACGAGGCTGCACAGATGAACAATGTTCTCTTTGGAGCTGGTAGTTTTACAACGGCAGCGCGAGTATGGAAAACACTTTACAGTCGCCTTATCCTCCTGTAATAAACTGTGTGTTAAAGGAAATGCGTTCCAGGAGTTGTTTTATGATGAAGTGTTGTAATTTACTTTTTTGGTGAACCCACTTTCCCTCAACCTGCCTCGTCTACTGAGACTCCAGTTACTGATTTCTTTCCTTGCGGAGTGAGTTTTTCCAGTTGAGAAAAAGTGACTCGTGCCCCTTGCCTTGTGGCTGCATTGCATTCTGGTCTACTTAGGCTACTGTCAGCGGAGAGACTCTGCCTCTTCTACGACGGGTTTCTCCCCGTATGATTGTTGGTGCAAAATGGCGGCTCTAGAAAGAAGCCCTCGCTCTTTGATTCCGGGGGACTGACACCAAAACCTGACGTTGACCGCTGTATGTTTTAGATCGCTGAAACATTTTCTGCTATCAAACTCCGCCGTAGCTGCTGGAAATATCTCAACATGACGTCACGTTGTCTACATTTGGCATTTATCAGCAAGAAACATACACCACCAAACGACAAAATAGGCCCAGAGACGCAGATTACATCACCAGTAGCTGTGTTTTAACAGTATTAACAAACAGCAGTAAGATTTTTCCTTTAATCAAAAAGTATCGTACACAATAATGCTGTGTGAGAACTTTATACACATGCAAGGTGTAACTACAGCCAAGTACAAACATTATGTTATGCCCTTTGAACTTGCATTGTCGTACACCCATGACAGCGTATTATAAATTAGGGAGAAGTACTTGCACAGCATTGTTATGTACTTGCAGCACTCTTCCTACATATTGCACAAACAGGTTAACACACTGGGAGAAAGCAATGTTGAAGTAAAGTGTTGCTGAACTTAGTGTTTTTGCCAGGTGATGGTTTTGCCAGTTTGAAGGACTGAAAGTGTAGAGACTCCACCCTGAACCACGTCGGCATCGTTTCACATCGTCATAAATGGACGCCAGGGTGGCTTAGTGGTTACAGAGGCCGTCCCGTAGCTGAAAGGTCACAGGTTGGATTCCTGCAACACCCAGTATGTGTCCACGAAACAGCCATGTGCCCTGCTGAAGTGTCTTTGAGCAAGACGGAGCGTCAGCTGAATGTACAATGAATGTGCTCTTGTTTCCAGCTGCGGCTTGCAGGGACACTGGCCTTGTTCGCCGGCCTGAGTGACTCTTGTCAACTCAACACACACACACTATCTGAAATGTCAAGGACTGCGTGTGGAGCGCTGAGCACAGGGAGAGGATTGTCTCGGAGGAATGTCTGGACATTGAACAAACAGCAGCAGAGCTCAGACACACTGTACAGCCGAGCAGCCTGATACAGTCGGGAGATTTGATTGTGTCTATAAGGGCCTCATTTTCTTAGCGATCTGCTGTTCTCTTCCTTTGTGCCACGGTGGCTTATTCTTTCATTTTGGGCCCTTTGTTTTGCTGCTGGTTTATTATTTTCCTCTCTGTCTCTCTGCAGCGGGAATTCCCGCGAGACGCTTCATGCCAGAGCCTTGAAATTTCATTTTACCTCCCCCCCGTAACTATTCCCGTCGTTCTCACCCAGCTGTTAATTGGCAACGGCTAAGCGAGAAAAGTAGTGGTTCAGTGACGCGGAGAAACAAAGTGCAAGGCTTAGTCCGTGAGTGTGTTCGCTATGGAAACCCAGATGCACTTGCGAGGAATTGAGGTCCTGCGTTAGCACGGTCAAAATTGTTGGAGTGCGGTGATGCACAGAAACAAGAGCAAGGCTTGGGTTGGCCATGGAAAACCAAATACTGTTCGGAGGAACGGAGATCCTACATTAGCATAGCCCAAATGATTTATGAGTGTAGATTAATGATGTCCCTTGAAATTGAATTCAGTACTTAGGCTGATGAGGCTTTGTCTGCTAAATATAGGACAGGCCAGGCGAGAGCTCTGCCTTTTGACGGATAGATGATGATTGGCCTTTGGGCAGGGCAGAGGCATCGTGGGGTGGGGGGTGGGGGGGGCCTCATT
>OMOV01048440.1:6237-20867 GCA_900312565.1 Beryx splendens | reverse complement strand
TCCACCATTTAGAAAATGTGACATCTACAACTAAAAACAATTACTGACATAAAAGTAAAAGCAACCAAAGAATATTGCTGAGGTTACTGGCTGTGTGTACGCCTTAGTTTCAAAACATGCAACCTTTCCAACGAAAGGGATTCAGCTACTTCAGAATGAATAAGATAGATAGATAGATAGATAGATAGATCATTTTGAAATTAAATCTTATTTTGTTTAGGGGAACTACAGCATCAAACAAGGAAATAAGTTTGGCTATGCATCCACCATCCAAGTGACCAGTTAGCTTCTCTAACTAAATGGATAACGTGTGAGTGTAACTGTAATTGCATGGGTCAACAGATAAACTGAAGTGAGTGTGAAAGCAAAACAAGTTCAGTAGACCCAGAGGGGACGGCCCTCTCCAGTTCTACCCCATGGCTTTGGAGCCCTCCGCCCCTCCCACACAAAAATGCTCTCAACGCTCTCCACATACTTTAAATCACCTTAAGGCCCACACAGGGTCTCTAATAAGAAAGGCTTTACTGTCATATGAGTCTGCCTTTTATTGCAGTCTATGTCAGTTTACATCAGGTGTGTGTGTTTTGAGCTTGTTGATAGACGTATTGTTTTCAATCATTCATTATCTTTACCCATTTATTCCTATTCAGGATCATGGGGGGCTGGAGCTTATCCCATCATGCACTGAGCAGAAGGCAGAGAAACCGCGCGGAACGACAGGTCACCCAGGCCATCACAGTGTTGTATTCAGAACAGTTAAAATCAATCTCTAAGTATCTTTATTTAAATTTTAGAGCAATCATATGTGAGAGATTATAGTATAGAAGTAGAGAGGGAGCTGTGGTACACCTTGTTCAGTTGGAAAGAATGACTGAGCTGTTCATAAGTCCTAACTGGTATCTCATTGTGATGCTTCAGTGGTCAACAAGACAGAGAGAAACATGACAGCTAAAGTGAATCACTGCACGCCCTAAATCAGGGGGACTGGGCTCAGTTCCAGTTATGACTGTACAACTCAAATATATCCACGGTCATATCAAAATATCATAAGGACTTCAGTATGGAGAATTTAAAGATGTCAACTGATTCGGCTGCAGATACTTATGTCTTGAACTTCCATAAGCAATCACTGAGTTAGTATAATTGAGTTTTAAGGAGAAAGCATTTTAAGTCATTTTTAACTGGACAGTATCGGTGCTGCCTCTTGGTCTCCCTTGTAAAAGAGAAACTGGTTCTCAATGGGACTTCCTTATACAGATTAAGTACAAATAAATCAAAAATAACAATAACATGAAAACTCCATAAGAGAAGCAGACAGTCACTATGTACCAAGACTTATTTCAAGAAATTATAGTTAGATGTTCTGATTAAAAACGATGGAAAGTGGAAGTTGAAGAAGATACAGTCCTATTACAGTATGGCAACCAGCCATGACAGATGTGCTAGGAGTTTGCGGCTATTGCACCCATGTTGGGACTATAAAACACACCAGCAAACATCAACACATTCTATTCAAATGCATCAAAGAGACTCGACATCGTTACATAAAAACAATTAAGCTTTGTGAATGGAGGAATGAATCAGGGCCAAGTTACCAGGCCATCACTAGCAAAAACATAATATGGATTCATACAGCTGTGTATCATGACAGATGACCCATCATAGCTGTCAGTTCAATACAATGGAACCATGTGAGAACATGACAGAAAGGAATCCACGCACATCCTATTGAACATTTGGCTCACTACCATGCAAATACTTTACAAATGGGTAGGGCACACAGAAATACTTGAAAGAACACATGTATTGACATGAAGTTTCAGTCCATGAGCAAACAAATATGAGCCTTTATACCACTGAATAACTGAGGTAAGCCACCATGGATTTAAAATGTCAGGAGTAGGATTTCCATCCTTTTAGTCAACAGCCATCTTTAGCAGCATTTTACATGTTAAATGAAAATCAGAATTCCTCTTGGAAAGTTAAGTGTTCAGTTTATGGAAAACTTCAGTGTCTCCTTGCTCTCCAACAATTGGGTAAACCTCAGGGAATTCAGTTCTGCAGAAGATGAAAGGGGGTCTAGCTTGTAAATCATGAAAGCTAATGGAAAGGCTTTCTCAGGTGCCACATCATAGATGGCTTAGAGTCCTTCTTTTGTGGTGTATTCAGTGTCGCCCCAGGCTCTCCATCACAAGAACCTGGTTATTGAATGACCAGCTGCTTCAAGGTATGGTGTGAATTCAGTTCTTATGTAATACATTTGGAGTGGATTAAATGAATGCCAATATAACATAATCTATCAATGTTTTCACCCTACCCCAAGTCCATCGCACGTATTTACACGTTCTAGTAAATAAGTGTAGTGGCACTCCTAATTTGAGATGTGTGTGTAACCATCAGACGGAACTTGACACCAGCGCACACAGTGCGGGGAGATCAGTGTACTAGAAACATGCATCGCAACCGAACATCTCCAAATCGCATTCCGCATACTGAAATCTAATCCGAGGACATCAGGATGTGTGACATAATCCTCAAGACATCTGAAAACTGCGATCCTCCAAAGGGGGCTCCAGGGGTGGTTTGGAGAGATATGTGGACTTCTGTTACCCCACTGTTTGGTCGTGCAGAGATCTATAAAAGAGGGGCGGACACCAACTGCCCCAAACGTCAGAGCGCACTTAACTATAAATCTCTCCAAACCGCCTTCTGCGCCCCGGTACGGTGTTATGCGCAGACACTTGCACATCTGTTCTGCCAGTCCGGTGTGAGGACCTCGCATGTGGAAAACCATCCTACCACTTAGGCGACACAGGAACAGGCGAAAATGGAGAATAAATACCCCCCTCTCTTTTGGTTACGATATCAAGATAATGTCAGATGTTGGCGACTATGAAAATATAGCGCAATTCACGCCAGTAGTCGCGCTGGACATAACGGCGCGTTAACGGTTCTATCAAGAGGCAGTCAACACAATATAGCCTATTGCGCTCCTGAAAAGAGATATTCGGCATCTGCTTTGCGCCTCACTTCTGCACTGGAGACGCTGATGTCTTCATTGGACTCCTTTCAGCTGGAGATGGTGGATCTCTCTCGGATTTCCAACGTGGAAACGTAGCATCCAATTCATCAGCGACTGCAACTGTGCCCCCGTACGAGCGGAGCGGCACTTTGTCCGCTCTCTTCACCTCGTACCTTTGGACTCCAAAGTGTGAAAAGACGCGTGGTTTTGTGTGCTGTACCAGAGTATCAAAACACACCTGGCGCGGCATTTCTGCTGTTTGTTTCTGGACGCTGCCAATGAATTCGAACTCGCTAGAAGAAAATCTAGGGTTGTGGTTGTTGGAGCGATCCAGAGACCTGTGTACAGCTGATTCAGCCTGGGACATTAAATGAGTCGTGTTTTCTGCTTGGATTTAAAGACTATTATCCAACTAGTTTCAGGTCTGCATGGGCCATATTTAAGGTAAGTAAAGCATTAATATCCCTGATCACTAGTGAGTGGTTAAAAACAACAGTCGCAAGTTCTCAGGCATTCATATCTGTGCGCCAAGGAGAGTAGTGTGTTTACTATTTTATATTCGCTTAATATGGAATCGGTTTTCTTTGAAATGGCAAATCCAAATGAAAAATGCAACTTATGCATTTGTAAAGACAATTGTTAGGACTTTTGCGTAGCATGTTTAAGCGTAGTATTTATGCATGCATGGCTGTTTAGTTTTGCTGCAGACCCAACATGCCATTAGAAAGAGTCACGTAAGCTTTGGGAATCGCCATCTGGCCAACTCACACCATTATTTAGGCTATCGTTGCCAATACGCTTGGTGCGTGCTTTAACCAACGCTTTTTTTGTGTACGGCGCGCCCTCCGTGCCTCATTGCAGTAGCAAGACCTATAAAATTATTGCAGTAACATAACTGAAATCAGATAGTCCCAATAATTCCAGTTGTCATTAGAGGCTAAATAAGAAGCATTATTCCTACAGTTACAGTGCTTTTTTATCACACACAAACCGACACCTTATTATTTCTATATTTTATTGATATCTTCCCACAATTCAGTTAATCAAATTTATTTAAGGAAGTTATGACCTAATTTTCATTGTTATCTGTTTAATGAGATTATTCTGATAATCCTACTCTATGATACATATTCACAACAAATCCTATAGGTGATACAGACAAAGCGAATGATCAAAGCCTCTTGACATGATGACAGATAGTTATTAATGCAGAATGAGTTTGACTTTGTCTGGGCACAGTACAGTTTCAGACACTTTTCTGACATCATTATGCAGAAAACTTAAACTCTCTCGCTGAGTATCAAAGTTTCTTCAACTTGTGAAATGTTTTTTGTTTATTTGTTTCAATTCAATTTGTTGTAACTCCTAATTTACAGTGGCCCTCTCAGTTGAAATATCCTGTCTTATTTTTGCAGGTTTCTTCATAGGAACTGAGTCTAAAATGAAGTTATGGGATGTTTTGGCCACGTGTTTGTTGCTCCTGAGCTCTGTTGCTACAAGGCCTCTCTACCAAAACCCTCAGCCAGCCAAGAGAACCTATTTCCCCAGCAGCTACAGTGATACTGTGTCCCTGTCCGTGGAGGACGTAGAGCCAGAGTTCCCGCGTGAAGACCGCAGCCTGCAGGAGATCTCCATGGAGGATCAGTGTAAGGCACACAATATGTTTTGACACAGTGTTTTGTGATATACAGTCACTATGACAGACAGTCACCTGAATGGTGGTTAATTGGCCCACATGAGGGTCACACTGTACGCCCGCAAAGCTCGGTCCAATTCAAAACATTAAAATAACAGTCAGAACTTGCCAGTTTGTTTAAACCTCCACTAAACAAAATGCAACTGGGAACTGTAACCCTAACCACTGAGGGATAAACGCTAAGGGAGACGGGTAATTTACAGTCTTTTGATGTTATTGTTAGGCATTGTCATGTGTTGACTTTTGAGAGGAATGCATTTTCATCTGACAGTTTCTAGAACATGGGTCATTTTTTTAGAACAGGGAAATCCAGATATTAATGTTGGTAAACAAATGTTATACTGCAAAATAGTTTTGCCTTTCTTGACTAATTGCAGTTGAGAAATGTGCCAAGTTCAAGTGATAGCTAGTGGGCTGAGCCACTCTTGTGGAGCCCAACATTGATAAGGCCCTCAGTGATTCTGTTTTATTACTGCTGTGGGTGACATCATGCTGGTGTCAAAACAAGCATGGCAGCGGGAATAAAATGTTGACAACAGCTCCAGCCCCAAACGGGGGTTAGTGGCCACATTTCCTCTGCTGCCTTGTTTATGTTCACCTCTGCCTCTCTGCGACTTAGAGACCTATGGCCTTTACCCATCTGCCAGATGGGAGCAACCATGGCATGTTTTCTCCCTAACCAAGCTAGAGGAGGCATTCTGAACCAAATCACAGGAATCTGAGGGGACAGGCTCGACAACACCGGAAAGTTTGAACCATCTAGCGAGACCTCTGTGTTTATCTTCATTTTAACAACAGCAGTGGGTAGGAATTCATTTTGTTTAGATCAATGTGACACTGTATCATCTTTACACAGTAGTAAACTAGGCCAAGAACTAGATAAGGAATGGAACATTCGGAGAAATGTTTGTCCAGTCACCTCATTTTCTGTTTGGATCGTAGTGACATCACTGATCCGCTCTGTAACCCAAGACCATTAACTATGCACTAATAGTGTAAACAACACTGCAACTCAATGGGAGGATAGGTCCTGTATGGGGCTTGTTCTAAAGTTTTAAAACATTGGAGACTATAATCTCTGCAGGCAGGAGCACAGACAGACTCTAGTATTACCAAGAGCCTTTGCCAAACAGTTCTTCTAAAACAAAGACGATGAAGGATTATGTTGCATGTAATGATTTATCCTCGTTTATCTCATTGGCCTTACAGCGCTGGTCTTAAAGAATAAACTAGTGTATAGATTACTCCCTAGTATTGGTTTTCCAAAGTAGCATAGTGTAGCAAGTTTCGCCATGAATCACTCAATTCTGCGGCCAGAGATCACTTGTCTGGTCTGTCAGCAGGTGTACAATATGTGGCAACCCTGCCTATCAGCTGACATACAATAGGAGGTGTCTAAATCAAAGGGCAGGTGTGTCTAAACAGATTGGCCCTGGATCACCTGATATATGAGTGGTGGCCCAATCAGCCGTGGAGCTCAGGGGATCAGATGACCTGCGTCCTGGTAGGGGAGCAGGTAAGAGAGGAGAGATAGGTGACACTGCCATAGAGAGGCAGCGTTAATGACACCACCACCTGCCAGACACTGCATCCTTCCTGTCCGACTTACTGACACACATAAGACTACACACACATCCACATGTACACACAGACACACACGCACACCCACACACACATAAGTAATATTAGTGTTATACTAATTGATTAATTTCAGAATAATATTTCTTTGCGATGTTGATAGTGTATTGTGGCCAGACCCTTAAGGCATTGTGAAGCAGGAGCAGGAGAGACTTGACTCTATAATAGAATCACCATGTAGGAGGATCCAAGACTTTAGTGGATCCTCATCGTTCCTCTCAGCACAGGGTGGAGAGCTGGGTGCATGTTTTGAGTTTCAAGTGGAATAATCTGCTCGAATCTAAATGTCTCAAAGCATATGATTACCTTCGGTTTGTCTTTTGAAGTCTCACCGGTCTATCACTTGGTGGTTATAGCCTGGCCAGCCTGTGTCTATCAACACAGGTAATTGTCATGTGACAGCAAACGTTTATTAACAGCTATGTAATTGAACAACCTTTAAATACCAGATCAGCTCGGGTCCTGTCAGACACAAAGCCTGATGAAGGCAGCATTGTCAGTTGTAACGCTGGTTGGTGAAATGGCCAAATAAATCTGTGCACTGGAGCTGTGAGTGTGCGGCTAAAATGTGTGTCAAGCCCCGTTGGCCTGCACCTCGCTAATATAGGTGTACATTTCTTTTCCTTTGCCTCTGTGACAAAAACAAACCTTCTGACCACACCTTCAGTCCCTGACTCCACCCAAGATGCAGCACAGAGCGCTTTAGGTGCTCTTTTGTGTCGACTGCCATCTGTCTGCACTGCTCTACCTGTCACTGCGGCCCCGGCCTCAGCCATCTCAGAGGCTGCTGAAGCAGGGCAGCGGCACCTGCGCAGTCTATACAAACTGTCCTGCACTGCATTTTTGCATTCCGTTCCCCTAGGCTAATCTATAAATCAGCTTGCATGGTTTCTCATCTGAACATTTCTGAATATTTATGGGCATTCTCTGCATATGAGTCAGCACATAGTTCTAGACACATTTCTGTGCATATGCTACCTCCGTCTATAAATAAGTTCTGATAATGAGAACAGGCAACAGTGCACATGCTCCCTTGCACATTGTCATTTTTTTTGTACTTATATTGTAGATATTTCTTCACCTTCTGTTTATATGTTATCTATATCTGTAAATTGACTATTTGATAAGGTGAATATTTTTTTTACAACACATAATGTACACTTTCTATATACGTATGGCCTTCAGACCTGTTAGTGTGAACACAAACATATTTTACAACATATTTTGCACATCCTGTTTATGCTGTAAATTCACATTGTTTTTTCATATTCTCAAATCTTTTACTCGTTTACTTCATTATAGATTACAAATATACTAATATTTTCATATTTCCACTTACACTGTTCTTGTGTTGAAATGTTTGGTTAGCTATGTTTAAAAACACCTCATGCTGCATTCAGGTTTTTTTTGTGCTTATTATTGCTGCTGCAGCATTCCGACATCCCCACGAGGATCATTTAAGTTTTATCTTATCTTCCCGTACAGTTTGTGATTGCAGTAAATTCCCATTGAGTACATTCCCATATTGTTGAGTAGTGGTGGCGACATTTCAGAAAGCTATCATTGTTGCAATTATTTTGATACGAGCTCTATCAGTGAATCGCTTGTTTCTTTATCTTCCAGATGACATCACAGGTCCCTATCCAGAGCAGTTTGATGATGTAATGGATTTTATTGAGGCCACCATCGGCAGACTCCGGAGATCATCAGAACCCATCGGGGGCTCGAGGGGACGAAGGGAGCAGAGACAGAGGGGAGCAGCAAACACAGGAGGAGCGGGGAGAGGAGGACATGGAGACAGGAGGAAGGGTCGGGGGCGAGGGGGAAGTCGAGGGGGTAAAGGAGGCCGGGGTGAGAAGGGGAGGGAGAGGATATCGGTGCAGAGTCGCGGCTGCTTGCTAAAGGAGGTCCATCTCAATGTGACAGACTTGGGGCTGGGCTACCAGACCAAAGAGGAGCTGATCTTCCGGTACTGCAGTGGCCCCTGTGCCGAGGCAGAGACCAACTATGACAAGATCCTCAACAACCTCACCCACAACAAGAAGCTGGACAAGGACACTCCCTCTCGCACCTGCTGTCGACCGATCGCCTTCGACGATGACCTATCCTTCCTGGACGACAACGTGGTGTATCACACACTGAAGAAGCATTCTGCCAGGAAGTGTGGCTGTGTCTGAGGAAAGGAAGAAAGTCATATGAAGGTGACAAGCTGACACACATGACCAGAGGCTGGTGATCGATCCCAAAGGGAGGGGACACTCTTGGATATGGGGATATGAGGTGGACACTGGGGTAATGCATTTGGATGATGAGGGAGTGTATGGTCTCTAACTTTCCTCAATATGTGTCAGTGGTCAAACTGACGCAGCACACAAACCAAGTTACAGAGGATGCATTGTATACCGGGCGAGTATATAGAGGACACTTCTATGACTGACATTAGTCATGTGATCTGGAAGACAATGTAGCAGCCCATCAAGCGGAAACTGGACATTTAACTTTCACAGTCCATATTCAGGCCCTCAGAACGCCTGACCGGTATTCGATTATTAAATCAGACACATGCAGAATTATATCAGGTGTACACCCATTTGCCGATGAAACGGTACTGTTACACTTCCAGACTTGCCCACCTTGTTTTCTTGAAGGTGAGAGTGAAGCGGAAGTCCACTCTGAGCAGGTTGGCCCATTTTCAGAGATGCCCATTGTTTAATGGCAGAATTCATTTTCCCAGGAACACCGTTTTTCCTTAGTCGGCTCCTAAGGCTCAGAATGAATGCTGAGACTGACTGGAGGAGTGTATTCAGCTACAGTCCAAATCACTTCCACTAGTCTGGATGTCGACGTTTACATTCAGAGCCAAGGGATGAGAAATACCACAACGGGGTTCAGCAAAGACTTTTTGGTGCAACCCATCTACGTAAAATCCAATCATATATATATATAAATATATGTATACACGTGTGTGTAAGAGGTGTATTTATTGAGATTGAATTAACTTATTGTTATTTATTGCAATCCATTTTATGAAAGAAATGTTTGTTTTTTTATTTATTTAAAAGCTTTGTTTGTCCTGGACGGTGCCAAAGTGGAGCATGTATTTTATTTTATTTTATTATTTTTTTAAGGAAAATGTAATTGGGTGAACCAGAGCAGAGGTACAGCCACCGCTAATCAATCTCACCCAGAGATCCTAAGGCTTAATCGCTTCACTTAAATTCCAGGGTATCTCAATCCACACCCAAGGCCGAGTCCAAAACATCATTGATTTTTGACACTCGTTAGGCATCAAGTTTAGGGAGGGTAGACAGAGAGGAGCAGAGAGGAGGGGACCAATATAAGCTTTTCAACACAACTGATTTCTTGCTTTAGATCATTTTGAGGGATGCCAGGGTCGATTTTATTCAATACAATTCACCTCTTTTACCCTAATGTGACCAGAGTATCATGCTGAGACGCTTGGGACTTAGGGGTCTGGGTGCAACGAGTCAGATGCTGACTCCTAGCCAAACTATCACATGCCATTATCTGTTTACAAGTAGGCATTCAAATCCTTGCCCCTGTTTATTTTCAAGACGTAATAGTTAATAATCCAGGATAGGTTTGAACAATTCATTCAACATCACTGGAGACAAATCACTACAATCACCATTTTAACTGCCTAAACAGCAAAATGAGTTTGCAGTTATAAAGTGGTTTACTAGCGATATGTCTAATGTAACAAACCCTATATAAAATCCAGATAAAAGTGGCGGTGGCTGCTTCAGTGTAAGAAATTATAACCTTCTGAGGATCTGTAGGTGCCTTTGAGGATCCATCCTTTGAATTACAGAGTGCAGAAGCTGCCGGTATGCCTGGCTATCAGCATATGTTACCTGAGACGTCAGTCTGGCCTTGCACCAAGTCTGAGCAAAGGCTTTGCAGTGGTTACTGTCCCAATGGGCTTTAACGTTACTGCGATTGCCTGTGTTTCTGTCTTGGCTCTGACAGACAGGTCTTACTCACTGACAGGGGATTTGAAAGTGATCCTTTAACATGAGGCTTAACCAAATATTCCCACTGGCAAAGGCACCTTAGTGCTAAGGACCATTTAAGGAAGATCTAGCTATGGCTGTCTTAGCGAAACTGTAATGTAAAAGGCTCAAGAGCAGACATTTCAACAAAAGAAGACGTTTTTGGAATTACTGAGGGAAGAGATGGTTAGGCTGAGTGTGTTTTCTCTATGCAATAACTAGTTCAGCCAACATCCCAAAACTCTACAGGACAGAAATAAACACCTCCAGGATAACAGGAGACTCTTCAAAAGCATGCTGGTAAACCCATATCAAGTCCCTGTGGAGGGGATAGTTTTAAGCGGAACCCAGAGAGCCCTCGGGTCAGTCTTGATGTTAGCACGGATTAGGGACCAAGGTATCTGTGCCCACCCAACAGCAACCCAAGCCAGCTTTACTGTGTAATCCGCCTGCACATAGAACAAATCCACTGCATCAAGCAGAATTTAGGCCAAACACTACAGAGAAAAAAACAAAACCTCTAGCTTTTATCACAGCATACCTCATCAATTGGATCATCTTCTCCTTTAACAACTGATTCGTACATAAGCCTTTCCAGATGAGAATGTGCATTTAGGAGACTTCCCAGCAGCCTTCTGGCCCTCAGAGAGCCTCACTATTCTTCTACTGTATACCATACATTAAAGTGTGCAAACCGCGACCACTAGCGCTCTCATCTTCAAGGTGTTTGCTCAACCGTTCCGCAGTGTGTTGATTACTCCCCCAGTTCTGATGCAGAGCTAAACAAGCAGAGGTAGAGAGAGCAGACAGAGGTGGAGGAATCCTCAGTGTTAATATATTAGGAAGAAAGGATTGCATTTGTTTTCACTCCGTATTGTGTTAACACCTCTGTGAAAAAACCTTTCATTGTTGTCTCACTTGTTTTGTGTTACAGAACCAAAGCTCTTGGCAAACTTTATTTTTGTACAATATTCATTTTATAACTTTTTACAGAATTAAACTTGTTTCTATTAAATGAGTATGTCTCCTGGTATTCTGACCTGCAATTAATTAACTTGTGCCAGATGGTGTTAATTTGCCCGGCTGGCTCAAAAGAATATTTAAACAGAAGCAGAAATTAAGGATGAAAATTTGGGTAAATAGAGAATTGCACGGATGGGTTTTTTCGACGGCCTCTAAAATGTGGTACCCCCTCCTGTTGTGCATTCCTGAATGCTGGCCCAGGGTTATACAGTAAACAAAAGCTAGCTGTAAAGCGACACTGAGCTGTAAATCAAGGCGCTCAAGAATGTTTCCACCGTGCAGAGAGGATATGTAAATGCCGATGAGAAAATGGCAGAGGTACAGGCAGGGTGAGTCATTAAGTGGGGACTCAAGTTAATTCTGCCAAGGTGTGTATACAACCTATAGTTTATGTCTTGCCATGTTATTTTCCAGTGCGTAAAACAACAGCACTGATCAGTCACACAGCTACAGTAAGTGAGCATGTTGTTGAATGAGGCTTTAGGTTGAGAGAATTTTCCATTCATTCTAGGGATATATGGGGCAACAAGATGCAGGGTGCAACTCGAGAACAAGGTAGTGGGAGATCTGATCCTGTAACAGTTCCAACTGACTTAAATGAGTAGTGGTATCATGCACCAAACCCAAAACACACCCTTCCACCAGCAACTACAGGAGGTGACTCTGCTGAACATGTACGGACTGAGACCTCACCGCTGCCTGCTGACACCTCCACTGGGAATAAGCTGCACCAGGATTAGGCTGTAGGGTTCACTAAGCCCTGCTGATGGCCAACTTGCCAAAGGTCAGATGATGAGCAGCTTTCGATGCTTGGCATATATCTGGCCAGAAGCGCTTTCGGATGATATGAGAAATTGTTTCGAAGTGAAAGCAGTTATTTGCTTCCACAGCGACGTTTTAACCTTGTCATAGGCATGTAAGACTCATGAACAGTCAGCCGCAAACATTAACTACCCTGAGAACCTAGAGTCAACCTATAGTCACCACTGGAATTTTATGTTTATTTTGTAGCTCTCATTATTATTATTATTAAGGTACAAAATACAAAGAAAGGATATGAGAAGTATGACATTTCAGATTAAAATTCAGAATGAAAGTAGGTGAGTGATGTCACTGTGAATACCGAGGGCAGACAATATTTGGTGGTTGACTGTTTATGAACTTAAGTAGGCTATGTGTCCTAAAATCCCCGCCCCCATACCGGCAGGCCATGGTTCCAGCCCCACACAGCTCCTGCCAGTCACTCCTCGCCTTCTGCTGTTGGCTCAAAACTCATCTATTCAAAAAAGTAAATATGTCACATCTCCCCTCTACTCTGATTTCTCTTACAACCATCACTTCTTCCTATTAATGCATGAACTGTAACATAAAAACCCAAACATGTCTGAAACCACAAGAAGTATGTGAGTGCTCACTTGAGAAAGACAAAGCGTATCTATTATCCCAACCCGTTTCTCATCATGCAGGCAAAATCTGGCAGTTCAGAATTCATACAGCAGAATAGCCCATGTGACTCCAATTTATCTTTTTATAAACAAATTGTCCTCGTTAAGCTGGTGCACCCCTCAACTCAAAGCATCAGCCACATTCGTATGTTGTTATAGGCAGAGGTTGTATTCCAGAGGATGTATAATGAACACAAACATGGGATCTGTATGTTGTGGCTTTGTCACTTTACATAATTATAGACACTGTACAGGTCATTCAAGGAATTCAAAGAGAAAACTGGAGACTCACCGGAGAATTAAAGGATATTTTCAGATTTGTTGTAAACAACAGTAGAGTTCTTGCACTATGAAATAGACACAAATGTTCGCAGTCAAACCCAAAAATTAGGGCATGAAACAAATCAGAAGGGCTACCATTATGCAGTAATTTGCTACTGGAACCGATGCAATCACATTTCAAACAAAATCCTAACTCATAAATATTCAGAAATCCCTGCAATTTCATAAGTAAACTGTGCAATAAAAAGTAGCATCTAAATATTTATCTGAAGCAGTGAGTCCAACACAGGCAGTCTGGCAATAACTACGACTGAGTGGATATTTCCAGGGTTGAAGTGCCTACTCAGTGGGATTCTGAGTAGAGGAAATGTCAATAAAAGGTCCAGTTATGACTTACTTGGCTAAGAGAGGTACTCTCTCGATTTGGCAGAAATATCCCTTTGATCGTTGGTGAAAATAGATTAGTCATCACAGTTCTGTGGATACATTTATCACTGTTAGACAAATGCATATAAACGCTTTTATTTCGATTTCAGGGGGGCATATAGTATGCATAAAGGAACATCCAACCTAACAGCTGATCCATAAAGTCAAACTGGTTGCACCAAGTTATATCACATCTACTTCCAATTATCCAACAGTGAGCCAATTATCCAAAACTGTACAGATTTACAAGACTGCACATTTGTAGCCTGACCAAAAAAAAGCAAGCAAAAACACATTCCATCCCAAAAATATATATAAAACTTGCCAATAAACTTTTGCACTCCTATGCAAAAACTGCATGGGAATTTCCATTTTACACACTGGCATAGGGTTCATCATAGATGAAGAATAGTAACAGACCACAAAATCTGGACCGGATTTGTGAGGCATCAGAAAACTGGCAATATGGGAAAACACAATACAAATGATGACAATAAAGTCCATACAACAGAAACAAACATCAAAAACATAAGTTCTGCCTTTGGTGATGAATTGTAATGAGAAGAACACTTGTATACAGTTACACTATGCTTGCAGAGAGAGAAATGCCTTAACATTTACTGTACCATCCTGACACAACTGACACAAACGCATGAATGCACAAACAAATAAACTTTAAAAAGAAGCACTAGAGGAAGCAGGAGTGACAACTCTACAATTTAGTCATTAGCTGACGCTCCAATGCAGAGCAGCTTACAGTGACCGAGCAGTCAGGGGCTCGGTGTCTCGCTCAAACACGGGATGCATTGGCTGTTGCAGGGACTGAACCTGGGACCTTCCGGTTATGGTGCAGCCCCTCTACCCACTATAGGCCACGCTGCCAGCTATCACAGATAAAATAAGCTGGTGTTAATGTGTCTCAGATCTTGCGTTTCTTCCACTGCGGTTCCTTGTCAGCCTCCTCATCCTCCTCTGATTCCTCCGCAAACACAGGCTCTGGCTGGGTCCTAAAGGGATACACAGAAAAGGGGGGGGGGGGCATTTTAGTAAAAAACACAATTTATATCTTCTTTTTCTTTTGATTT
>OMOV01048417.1:1562-13004 GCA_900312565.1 Beryx splendens | reverse complement strand
CAAGGCACTACGGCTCTGACCCATGGAACCTTACTGTTATTTGCTTTTATTGTTGATGTAATAATTGAAGTGTATTATACTGTTGCCTGGGCTGACCCACTGACCCACTTTCTGTCTCCTGCTCCAGCGCACTGCCAAGGAGAGCCTCTTGTGGAGGGAAGGAAAGAGGGAAAGGAAGGGAGAAGGAGAAATCGGAGTGTAAAAGGAACAACGGGGGACAAGAGAAGGAGAAGGGGCAAAGGGAGAGAAAGCGAAAGTGAGAAGGGCAAGGAAAAGTGAGGGAGAGCGAGGGAGCCAGAGAGGGAGAGAGCCTGGTATTTGTCAGCTGTTTGAGGCCTGGCACAGCAGCCACAGCTAACAGCTCGCAGCCTAGAGCTCCCGGCTTCCCGCTCAATATCGCCCGCCACTACTACGCTAACTTCCGCCAAGGCTCACACATGCATGCGCACACACTCAAACACGCACGATAACACAGGAAACCTCCTACTACTCCTATCAACACAGTCTTCTGGTTACCGCACAGCAGGCAAACTGAAATATGACATGGCATCTGATCCGCCTGCCCCTAATCAGTAATCAGAGAACAGAATCATAGGTAAATAATAGAGATATGAATAAATATCGCCACTAAATAAACAAGCTAATGCAGATAGTTGGCTGTGCTGCTAATGATGAATGTGCTACGACGACATTTGCACATACAGTGGCACAGCAGTGGTTACACAGTGAGTGTGTATGAGTGAATAAGTGGGGGATGTATACAGGTGTATGTGTCTGAGCGTATGAAAGAGAGTGTGTGTGTGAGTGAGTAGCAGAGATGCTGAGGGAGGGAGGTCACCTACTCACACAAAGACAGCACACAGCAGCAACAGAGCAGAGCTGCAGCTAAAAATAAACACCGTCTCAGAGAGAGGGAGAGGCAAAAAAGAATAGGAGACCCTCTTCTCTCCCCCACTGTGGGTAGAGCTGACGCATGCACCGACTCCTCTCTCCTCCACCTCTTCCTTCTATCTCTCTCTACCTCAGTGTGACGCACCATGGGTGTAGGAGCTTAACACTGCTCCACTACGCACGCCTCAGCCCACAAGAACAAATGACTAAGGTAGGTGCACCACCTACGCCCTCACACTACGCTTGCTAGCCACAGAAGAACGACAGATTCCCTGAAAGTCCCCTTCATCTGAAGTGCCTTACTCATTACAGCGTGAGGTGGCGGCCCTACAAACCAGCACGGCTTCAGCCTCCGTGAAAAGAAAGATAGTGACATCAGACTATCTGTTCTGGAGGTTGACTAGAGGAAGTGTGAGACAAGTTCTCTGAGATTGGTGTATGCTGGCTGCTGGTCACGCACACGCACACATCTCAAGGGGAACTGCCTTGACGTGCCCCTTTGTTTTATCTTGACAGATAACACCGCAGGTCACGTGTTTACGGCATCGTTCTGCAGCTAAGCTGGCCTGACATGTCTTTTTTGTCACACTGTACATAAAAAAATCACCTCCCTGGCCATAGGGGTAAAATCCACAAACACGACGACGGTTGTTTGCAAATCTCAGTGGTTCAACGACACTTGCAAAACACTGAAGCTTAAAGGATGTGATCGGTTGTTGCTGAGTTGAACTACTGTAATTACAGCACTGTAAATAATGGGTGGCATGAGGTACACAGGTGAGCACCATACCATACAGACGCTAAGCGTGTCTTTAAAAACATGCTATGGAGGCCGGGTTAGCGCCCACACCCCAAACCAGATGAACAAAGAACTGCACAGCACCAGAGGTGTTCTTCATATGGAAGCATTTACAGATGCACAGATGTGGGGATTTAGTGAGAGACAGGGAGAGCGACAGAGAGGCACAGACAGAGAGGGAGAGAGAGAGAGTGAAAGAGCAACAACGAAAGAAAGAAAGAAAGAAAGAAAGAAGGAAAGAAAGATCCACTATTTTATTGCATGCTTGGTTGTGGGTGTGGGATCAGAAAAGGAGCGGGCCTTCTAACACAATGTCCAGCACAATAGTCATGTTGTGTGTTCCACAACACAGACCACGCTGTGTTCCTGCTCCATGGGTGAGATAACTAATCTTCATGCTCTGTAGGAGTGGAGAACACTGGAATCTGATGGAGTGGGATCAGCAGCTACTAGTGAGCAACTCAACAAGTAACTACAAAACTAAAAAAAAGTTATGATTAAAATGTGACTGGGGAAAAAAAAAACATCAGTACAAAACAGACATACTGAACACAGACACTGATATTTCTGAAGTCTATGAATGAGCAGCAATGCAAAGTTGGAAGTGGATCTCATATCCTCTACGGTCCCCAGTCCCTGTAGAGTCGACCATATGGAGAGAAGAGGAGACGCAAGAGGAGAGGAAGTCTGTGCAGCCTTTCCCTTTGAAAACAGGAGGAGAGCTCCACATGAATAGGCTCCATATTGCAGAACTCCACATGCAGGCTTTTTCCAAAATAAGGACTGTCAGCTGTTTCCAATTCAATTCCAAGACATTGAAGGCGAGTCCCTGTATAAATAGCTATCAAGTAGGTCAACAATATATTAAATTCCTGACATGCTTATCCCTACAGACCATAACATGAGGAAGTGGGCTAGGCTGTAATAGTGATGGGCTCCTTTCCTGGAGGGAGGAACCCCACAAGTCTTATCAGTCTCCTGGCTGGCGTAAAGGGAGGGTCACTCAGTCAGCCAAGGCAAAGTGAGCAGAGGCTGATTGCATCAACTGCAGTAATATTGACTGAGTGAGCCGAGACTCGTTTCGTTTTGTGATGGGAGCAAAACAGTGCACCGACGCCAGACTAGGTACACAGTGTGTGTGGAGAGAACATAGATAAAAGACCCAAGTCAGACATTCAGAGAAATTCTGCTATTCTCAGCAGTGACTGTCTCACCACAATTACTATAAATGAGAAACACAGTTAAGGCGAACTATATACCACTGAAAAAACCACAGACCTTTCAACTGCTTCCTTTTTCCGTTTCTCGCTGATGAGCTGCAATCAAACACTGACATGTGTAGATAGCATGTTACGCAGAGATGTAGCACGCCTACAGACTCTAACACATTTGAGAGAAAAACAATCTCTTTCTGAGTATGAATGACTGCGACTGCACGAGGCAGGCGTCTACCTCGCAGAACAAAGCAGGGATTCACTGGATGTATACACAGTCCCAGCTATCCAACACAACCAGCTCACCACGACCTTAAGGGTGTCATGGGACGATGACAGAGAGCAGCCATGGAATGCAGTACTACAACTCACATGCATGCCGCTGGCCAACATCTGAAATTCAAAAGGTCACAAGCAGCCACTACTGCAAACTCATAGTCCTGATTATCCCCCTGTTTACAACACACACCCATCTTGTTCATGGTGTGTGTGTGTGTGTGTGTGTGTGGGGCTGGGACCTTCTTAGTGTGGTGTGAGTTATGTGTTTGTTTACTGGTGTCTAGTAGATACACAGTAGATATTACATACGACTTGTGTCCACTTGCACTTGATTTCACACTAGAAACATATGGGGTCAGAATCAAGACGTACAAATGTTAGGAACACTGAAGGCAACATGATCCCAGGCATGACGCTGGATGTGGAAGTTTGAATCCTCAAAAAACCCACCAGAAGCCTGGAATGCTCCACTTTTGCACAGGACGTCTCCACCGTCCTCCTCAGCTGTCCCTGGGTGTAATACCTGGCTCAGCTCACTCGCATATCATTCTCATGCAAAGTCCTCCAAAGGCAACACCGCGAGTTTCTGACTGTGTCTCTATGCAGAACCCCCCAGCAGTAGCTACAAACTTCAGGGAATGTTTACGGCTACACAGCTGAAAGCCAAAATATCTGGTCAGTCATCGTAGCTGGCCGATACCGATAACGTCGCGTCGTGGCGGACCCCTTCTGTCACCAACCCTCCCCGACCCGTATGACCCGGTTGGCCGTACAAGCATGCCATGGGTCCCTGGCTAGCCCATGTTAGCAGCAAGGAGCAAGCTAACAAAGACAAAACACAGACAAAATCGAAACACATTACCAGCCGGCTTTCGGGTTTAATACTTACGTATACTGGTAACGGCCACGGGTAGCCAGCGGGTTCGGCTCCAACCGGAGATTTGAGCTTGAGCTCTAGCTTTTCTCCCATTCTACACTTTACGGCGGCTTGCTGTGGTGATAGCTAGCTAGCAGCTTTCGGTTAGCTAGCTGGTCGGTTAGCGAGCGAGCTACAACGTGAACATTCTGTCAGGAAAAACGTCGAAACGGCACAAAACAAAACAGACGTCGACGCCCGCCGCGTAGGTAACACACACACCGCAAAGTCAAGTGTATAAATATATCCGACTCCGTTTTATATTCGGATTAAAATGCCTGTTCATGTCCACTGGCAATAACACCTCGGCCGTATCGCCGCCATCTTGCCCGGCATGAATAAATATGGCAGGGGGCCACTGGTACCAGAGGGGACGCAGACGTCACCGAGGGGGACTCTGGTCACAGAAAACAGAGTGGGAGTGTGTGGCCAACAGAATCAGGGCAGGAAAAACTGAGTTGATCGTGGAGGTGAAGCTGGATGTCACGATATTTTACGTGTTTATGAGCAATTTGCCAAATTTCCAAAACAGTTCTTAACCCACATTTCTCTCTGTTAAATAGGTCATAAAATATGTTTAGAGATATGTTTCAGAATAATAAAAAAAGAAATTATTTGTACATGTAGACAATTCACAGGCATTCAATAGACCTTCATTCAAAATACAGTCATATATAGTGGCCTTACAGGTAGATGTCAGCAGCACATAGGGAGAATATGTATTTCCACTGTCCAAAATCCTATTTTAAATAAATGTCATCCACATGCTTAAATACCTTTTCCCCCCGATGTTTATACATTTTGAAACATATCCCTTAACATATTCTGTTGCATATGTCAAATGTATTATGGGTCTGGTAAAAGATGACAATTTTATGCGGGTGACAGAACAAGAAAACAAAGCTTGTGTTGGCAAAAACAAAGAGGATAAGTGACAACAGAATAGTGTGTCGACAGCCTCTGGATACAGTGAAGCGGAAAGAGAAATGTCCTCAGCTCGTCTCCTCTCTGACCGACTCAGCCTAAAAAGCCATAACAGAAGGAGATCTAGTAGTACACAACCTGAACATGACCTGTGGTTTCACTTCTATCAATACTCTGTCAGACAGGCAGCAGTTTGGTCATCAACCAGGGAGAGCCGGTTCAAAAATCCATGCCTCTTCCATTAAACTGTGTGCCTGGCACAAAATACAAACTTTAAAAAGCAAGCTACTGATTCACCTGATATCTGCAAGTATGGTATCTGAGATTACTTTTCATTAGGAAAATAAACACAAAAACAAGTAGGCCTATACTGAATGCCCATAAAGTCTTTATGTATTTATGTATTGCTCAGTATAAAACAGTAAGAATAGGATCTTTTATTGCAAATTTCACATTTGTGAATATGAAATTTAGCCGTTAATGTAATACAGTTATTTCAATACAGCTGTTTCTCCTTGCTTCTATTATACTCAAAAACAACAGTTCTAGCAATAATGAATCTACAAATGCCTTTCCAAATGATCTTGGCATGTGAGCAATGTCAGCAGCTAACAGCAGCTTACATCCAATACTGTTTTAGGGTGCTGAGAAAACCATGATGTTATGGATGTGAGGCAAAGGCCTGGCATCATAGAGTTTGAAAGTGAATTTATGTGTTTTTCTAACTTGGCTTGTCTGTGTTGCAGGTTGATTAAGGTGAGAATAAAATCAGAGGGAGGTGTGGCGTCAGCTGCAGGAGTGGGAGCACAGCGAGGGAAAACAATCCTCCTCCTGTTGAATAGTGAAGCTGAAGGTCACGATAGTGACTATGAAGCTAGACGGTGAGCCGTCATTGAAGAATCATCACGTCTCCATCACAGAGAAACTGTGTAACAAGATCTATAATGGAAGACAAGACGCGGCCAGCTGCAAGCAACAGAGACACTGCAGAATTAACAATAGATATTTCGATGACACTTCAGGGTGTATACCCAAAAGACAATGGACGTTTGGTAAGTCACACCAAGTTTGTAGGAAGATAGCAGAGAAGATAAGCCAACAAAAGGAAGTGGACCCATTGTTACTCCCGTGCCAGGAATATCAAATAGCGTTGTTTTCAATTAATGAAAGCTGAGATGGGCAAAAGTGGGATTAATCTTAATTTGACTTCCTGTGACCTAAAAAGGCAGACAAAGCAGACTCATTGGCTGTGAATGCACAGACTCTGCAGCTTTTACTGCACATCAGCAGTCCAAGTCATCGCCCAGGGGAACGTGTCTGCAACACTCACCTCCCCACATGTCTGTGACACAAAGATGGCAACAGAGTAACAAGGCTTACAGTAGCATGTCCTGGCTATCTGGGCCTTGTTGTGGCACTCCGCTCTCTTTGGTGAAAGGTTCAGAGCAGTATGCTAGGGTATTGATTTTATGTCCTCGATACAAGAGTGTTATACAAAGTACACAGACCTGGGTCAAAGTCATGAAGTCTAGTTCTGTTATTCATGACATCAAACTCTTGATATTTCTCACTGAAATAATGTGTCATGCCTCATGCGCCCTACTTGTCAGTCTGATCATACCGTACAGCACTCTGAGTGTTGAATGCATTAACTCTTTGGTTGCACAGGATCCATACACTGGCCTATTTTTCATTTATCTTACTAATCATACTTATCACAATTTGAATATCAATCACAGAATGGGGATGCTGCTATATTCTACCAAAAGTGAATCAAACTCATTAACCTTTTTTCCCGCACGCAAATATATGCGTGTTGCTTATGCGCTTGTTGGTTGCCAAGCTGCCCAGGATTCAGTTGCCAGGAGGCAGAAATGTTTTCCTCTCAGCATCATTCATATCCACCCATGAGGCCAATCTCAGCCCAAACTCTGTGGTGTGGATGTGGAGATGTGCAGATGTGCAGGTTAGACGGATGTAATCTCCAAAATGAATCATTTGACTTGAACCTATGAAATGCCCCTGTGTCTATTAAACACCCCAATTCCCTAAAATAAGTAAATGACCTTTATTTCAACCATGGCCTAGATTTTCAAATGAAAGCACTGACCTGCGCTACTAGAGAATCTAGATAGAACTAGATTCCCTTCTCCCTTCTGCAGAAACCCAAGACAAATGAAAGACTGCCTCACGAGCAAAAAGCCCTGGAAACACAGAGGGGGGGGGAGAGCTTTCAATCTCCGCTGTGACTGTAAACATGTCCGAATCAGTCAGTGTATATGCTGCTGTATGTTGAAGGGAAGGCCAACTGGGAGGGAGGAGATGGCAGGTTGCCACACTGAACTCACTGACACCCCTCCAGCTCCCTGAGCAGAGCTGAGGCCAACTTTGGGACGGGAGCCAACAGCAGCATAGCAAGGCTGCACAGCTCAGCCAGGCCAACTGGAACACAGTCGCTATGTAGATTTCTGGGATCTTTCACAGTGTGTCAGATTGCAGCAAGCCTGTCCTCTCTGTCGCCTTGCTGGAGCATCCCCTGCTCACACTGCCATGCCAAGGCCTTTTTTGGATCCACATTTCAGTACAAGCCACAGCCTTGGCAGTAAACAATACACATTCCTGTGGTAGAAGGAGAGGCCCAACAGAGACAAGCAACAAATAACGAATAGCATAACCTGCAAAAATACATTGGATGCAAAAGGAATTGCCCGTTTTACACATCAGTATGCATCTCCCTTTCCTTTCCTTGTTATTAAACAGATTCCCGTCATAGTCTACACCAGCACAGCTTACATCTAACAAGAAACAACAATGCAAACTGGAAGACCCAAGGGCTCAAGATGTTTCTATTCAACTTGTTGCTCCCCTGAACAAAAACAAGGTATGCAGTCTGCAAGCTATACGGACTAATAGTGTGACATAGCTGCCATCTACAGGACAGCAGCTTCACTGCAGGCCTACATGTGTAAATACAGTAACTGTAAACAAATAACAGAAGATGAAATAAGAGACGGATAAGATGATGAAAGCTCTATTAAATATGAATATCCGTTTCAAGTTTATAATATTTCTAGGAGATAAGAGCGTCCAGGAATAATGATAATAATGCTTCTAAAAACCCATCTGCTCATGGGGCTAAAAATAAACTCTCCTTGTAATTGCCTTGGGAAAGATTTATATTTAGAAGCAGGACAGGATATCTACGCTCCTGAACAGGAATCCACCGTGACATTCTACCTCTCTGAACAGCTGGAGTAGCGACATATGTTCTGTTTATTTACGCAAAGTCAAGGTCAAAATATTTCAGGATATGGGGCTATAAACGCCAGGTCGACCTCTCTTTGTGTGCCACGAACAGGACCAAGTACAAATACAGTATTGCGTTCTTGGCCTCGCTATCCACGCTCAATAGGCCTACATGAAGGTTGTTAAATAATGCAAGGATACTAGACTGTAAAAGCATAATAAAAACAGACAGCAACAACTGGTTCAGAATTTCACAAATGAGGATTTTAAAGAATTTTTATTGAAACAAAGATCAATTTCAGTCCCAGTCCCTTATGGTTTCAAAAAGCGTGCTTTGGGTTTTAGCGCCAACATCTCAGACGACTCTTCTCCAAAGCCCTCTTTGCTTATACAGCAGCATGTATATAATCAGAGAAAAAAACCTATACAACAGGTCATTTGGCACAATCAACTCATACAATGGTATTCCTGTGCTGGCATATCATCACTTTCAAACAATTTGCTCCGTATCATGAGCAAAATGTCTTTACCATCTTTACTGATGAAGAATTGATTCAAAATGGATTTTGACCATAATAGAGGTGTAATACAGTAGTCAGAATGTCTCTAGAAAACAACGCACAGTAAGAATGGTGAAAAGCAGCCATTTTTTTTAAAGGGTTGCAAGTACTGGGCGATGCTGAGTGTTGATTCTGGTTACAAAGTTCACATACCCGCCTGTTCCCCCGCCCCCTCCCTTCCCCTCCCACCCTGACATCCTCAAGTCCCAGATCCAAACTCAGTCTAGACCCAGTAGTATTCAGCATTGTTGTGATGGACCTCTGAGCGTTGGCCATGTTTAGTGTTTGCATTTGAAAAGTGATGAGCTTGAAAACCTTACATTGCACTGAAACATCTGAGCCCAGTCGTGCAGATCCCGTCCGACGTGAGGGAGAGACCTCTCGCTTCTCCGAACAAAGAATTGAATGAGATTTCCTTGACAAAAATGATAATATGGATCAAAGAATAATTTTTAAACTGAAAATGGAGATACAGTGATGTGGATTATGTTTCTTTGCCAACGTTCGGGAAAGCATTTTGTTTCACCCAACTCAGTAAGCACTTTGGTATACATGCTGGTCAGAGCCATGTCTAATTGATTACATATTAATTCAGTTGGACTAGGCCTTTGCTTGGATTTGTATGTCCTTGGGCAGTTTTTTCAAGTAAAGATACAAATACTGTTCGTTGTAACACATTCATAAAGCATGCACTCTGATGGACAAAGAGAAAAGTTTCATTTGGACAAAACCCCAGGTAACAGCAAGATTAGCAGGAAAAGTGCTGATTTTTCATATTCACATAAAAAGGTCAATATAAGAAATGCATTAGCTGACTAAACCAACTCAACGTGTTTGTTTGTCAGGTGAGTTCTATTACAGCATTTCTAGTTTCTCTTCAGATACGTTTTAAGAGTGGATCCTTCTTCACAACGCTTCTCAGAGAGGAGTGCTGATCTAGGATCAGCGATCAGGTCATCCTTGTGAATATCTGGCATCACATTTGAAAAGGCAAAACTGATCCCAGGTAAGCATTCCCCCCTCTGAGAGGCGTTAAGATTGAGGGCCCTGCAGCAGGTCCACCAGGCTCCACTTGGAAGATGATCAAGGATGGCTTCATATTAACAGTCGTCTCAGTGACTATCGTGTGGGTGATGAGCAGACAAAACAAAAGATTTGATCTTTTTATATACACTGTAAACAAAAATTGTTTAAACATAACTAAAGGTTACAATGTAAGTAACTTATGTGGGATATCAGATCTCCGGTTTGACCCAAATAGAATTTCTGTACTTTTAAACGAATAGCTCTGAAGATCTACACACCATGTCTGCATCACCTTACAATTAGAGGATCTTCTGAAGCATGATGCTGAAGAGCAGATTTGGAAATGAACTCTTCAGACAACTTGGAATAGTTGTGTTGCTACAAAAATCACCATGAACTACACTGGAAAGAATACCAATTAAGAGCTTAATATAGTCTTGCGTTACATCCCCATTGATGCAATATGATGAACCAGAACCAAGGACCGTTGCTGTAACCGTTTGATGAGCAAGCGCTGTGGCTCGTCACGACTGAGTGAGAGGACTGTGTTTCACAGCTACTGTTAGCTCAGCCTGTAATGCTGACAGAGCTAGGGGAAGCTCTTACACACATCCCTTGTTAAGACATCTGCACATGATTTAAGTAAAGTCGAGCACAGGCACCTGTGCCTCACCGTGTGCATTTAGTAGCATTGTTTTTATTTAATCAATAGGGATATCTGTATCTCTTCAAAAGAGAAAAAACATAACTGCAATAGTTGGACAATTAGATGGCCAAGGCAGCTTTTGAATAAAATACTGGCTGACATTCAAGTTGTGAAGACAAAGAATAAGAGACACAGCTTTGTAGTACTGATATTGAGAGGAGTGTAAAATTCTAACAGACTCATTACCCCTATGAGTGGCAAAAAATAAATAAGAAAAGAAAAATATAGTAAAATAAGTTCAGCATCAGAACCATCTATCTCATTATATGGGGAAAATTGATATACCTCCATTTAAATTTCCTTTTCTGTACTCAAAACAAATTATTTGCATTTTGGCATACAATCTGCAGATTCCGTCTCAGTGTCCCTTACCTCCGGTCTCCAAACCAGGAGAGACTATTAGGAGATCTCCAAAGAACGTGGACTTTTCCAAGTCTACCCTTTGACAGACCTCTGTGCACTATAAGGGGGGGTGGGGGTGCTGAGAAAAACATAGCCACACAGGATCTTTTTCTGGATGCAGTGTAGCTACACAGAGCGACCGGGCCAAACGAGCCACAGTCCCATATTCCAAACAAAAAAAAGAAAAGAAAATTTAAAAAAAGAGCGAGATAAAGAAAAAGATCATATGTTCTGCTTAGTCCTCACTAGTGCTTTTGGCCCCAATGAGGGGAATACTCCCTTCATGGCATCTTTCATAAGTACTTTTTTTTAGAGCAAGTGGAATCCAGAGTTTTCCTCTCTCTGCCTGGTTTCCAGAGATAAACGGGGAAACGATGTCTAAACTAGTGCCAGTTTTAAAGTTGCTGTTGATCGTACTCGGCAATAAGTTTCTTTATATGTGCCAGTTTGTTGTGTAGATATTCACAGCGGTTCTTCTC
>OMOV01048384.1:2759-16599 GCA_900312565.1 Beryx splendens | reverse complement strand
GGCAGACGCGCCTGCGGGACGGCGGCAGGACGGAGCGGACAGCACCCGGGACGATGTGTTCAGCTGTCCGAGTTGTCATAGTTTTTTGGGCGAGCCTGTGACCATATCCTGTGGACATTCATACTGCAAACGGTGTTTACAACGCAAGCAGCTGTCCCAGTGCAAGCTGTGCAGCGAGGCGGTGCGGGCCAGCCCCGGGGAGCTGAGGGTAAATGTGATACTGTGCGGACTTTTAGATAAATGGTTCCCCGACGAGCAGAAAAAATCTAAAGCTATCGGTGAAGTTGAGGAACTGTCCAGAAGAAAACGCTACGAAGAGGCTGTAAAACTAGCAACCAGTGTTATTCAGTCTGGTAAGTGGGAACAGGGTTTTGCTTTCCTGCCTTCTGCGCAGGCTCTGAGCATGCTGGGAAACATATTCATAACTTGATTATACTAGCCCACAATAGAAACGGTTGGTGTACTTTTTTTAAATCATACCATTCATGATATATGCTGTTAACGAGTCTGCAGGAGGTGAGTTGAGTAACGTTACTACTGACCAACATTTGTAAACCCCTTACCATGTGCTGGACCGAAAAACTCCTCCCCCTGACTGTCATGTAACCTCGGGTGACCTGATTACGAAATTTCGTAACTGACGCATGCGCGGTAGATGCGCGTTGCATAAGGCAGGTCGTGACACATTAGGATAGGTTTTGTAACTTAGCGAGGGGTGGAAGGCAGTTGTATTTGTAATTTGTTGTGACTGTAATGGCCCATTGTTTCATACATGTAAGCGGGTGTGGATAGATGCTAATATTGGGTCTATTTTCAAGGCTGCTGGTCCAGACAGGCACACAGCAGGCAATGAATTAGCTTTTGTAACAGACCCTCCCCTTATGCAAGCAGGTGAACTAGACTACCTCTGTGTCAGTCAGATGATTTGTAGTTTATCTGCCTGAAGAACTGTGAAAGAGCGTGTCTTTTCTCAGGTGAGGTGATGCGCTTGTGACAGGAGGGCTGCTGATTCAGATTCCACAAATGGGTGGGGAAAGTGAATAATAAATGATTTCCCCACGATCAGCACCTACTATACATGTGCCCTTGTGCAAAGCATCCCAACACCACAACTGCTCCAGTGGAGCTGCTCAGTGGCCAAAAGTAGGAGACAGCATGCATGCCCACTCCACGCTCCCTGGATAAATAAAGGATTAAGTACAGTGCAAGGCCTCATGGGATACAGGGGGGCCTGACTTCCAGGAGAATCTGTAACATAGTGTGAGCTGCTGCAGGCATGACACTGCTGTGCAACAGAAATAGCCTTTATCATCCGCTCCAGAGCCTGTATGGAGACACAAAAGACTGACAGCCAGCCATGGCCAGCTGGCTTTGGTCTGTGTATTTTGTTATGCTCCATTTGGTTACCAATATTTAATCTTTGTTTGCCTGCTCTCAGCACCTATTGCACCCCTGACCGTCCAGGATCAGCGGTGCAATGTCCCAAGGATTCTTCAATTTTTCTTTCCCGATGCAGTTTTTGCAGAAGCTTCTCCTTCTCCTCGCTGAGGGTGAGGTTGAGGGAGTGTTGTTTTCGTTTATCGTTTCACGACGGGGGCGTTGTGAAGCCCTCTTGGGATTGTAACTGTGATTAAAGGTTATACAGATAAAACTGACTTAAGATGCACAGCAGGAAGCACTTAGCGCTCATCTATAAAGCACTTCAGAAGTTTTGAGTTGGACAAAGCATTCAGTGTGTGTCCATTTTCACTTAAGTGATCCATAATTTAAACTCCACCCTCGACCTGTTGAATAAGGGCTCATGGGAACAGCCACACTCTCTGGGTCAAGTGATATAATATCACATATAACCCACCTGCCCTCTGTTACTCAAGCATGACCTCCAGGATGTCAGTTTTACATAAGGACAAAAGTATGCTGAGGAAGTCACAACCTCCTGTGTTCCTGCATTGAGTAGCGCAGGAATACTGACAGCTGCAGCCCAGTATGCTATGTGTATCAAAGGATAACTGCTGTGGCACCTTTTGCAGAGAAAGCGTGTCAGGTGACACTGGCGTGAGGACACAGACTGACTTAGGGAGCGATGCAGTCAAGCCACCTGCTTTTGACAGTGTTGGTAATGCATGACTTGCAGAAACCAATTGATTTTTTTCCCTCCTCCTGCAAGCAGAAAAAGACGTAACTCCGCCAATTAAACAGTAGGCTATTTATGGTCAAATGTGTTTTTTGTGCTACCTTCTCATCTTATGTGTGATAATGAGAAGTTCTTTTCAGGGTAATCTCAGACTAGCACTACATCTGTGATATCTGTTCAAACCGAAACAGCGAGCTTCCCGCTGTCTAAAGAAAACTCTCCAATGTCAAATAAAAGTCTCTCTCCTTTCTGATGTCTGAGGAAGATATGATTTCAACCCTCCTCTCCCCCTCTCTGTCCCCTCTCCGTCCCCTCTCCACCTCCTCCTGTCTCCCAGCAGACCCAGAGGCTGCAGCGGTGGTGCGGCTGTCTCGTGCGGAGGCGTACATGGCTCTCAGACAGTACCGTCTGGCCCTGGAGGACACAGAACTCTGCCTCAGCTCAAGCCTCTCTGCAGAAGTAGGTCTCTCCGCCGCTCGCACCGCACCGCCTCGTTGCACCAATGTGAAACAAGGCATGAATGCTGCAGGAATTGGAATTTTTATATGTATTATAAGTCCTTATTCAAAACTCCCCCGCACGGGCATTTTGTGGTTGTTGTTGAAATTTTGATAGTAAATGAAAAGCGATGTCAAATATGATTACACCAATTCTGATGCTAGGCATTTTGTGGGTGCCAGCCACAAGTGTAGTGGGGTTGCCTGTGTGTGCGTTTGAGTGTGTGTGTGCGCCTTCTCACACACATTTCTGTATCTCTGCCTTTGCTTAGGGAGTCTGTCATGTGGTCAGTCAATCTGTTCCTGTATGTTAGTCAGCAGGCCATTACTTAGAAAAGGTGTATTTTAAGACTGTGCTGCCCTCAGTGCTCCAGACGGAGACATGCAGCCGCAGCACCTCTGCTCTGCTAGTTGCATCATTGGTTTAACGTTATAAGTTTATGAGCTAGAATGTAGCTTAGAGGATGCCAGACTTTAATGCTGAGTCATGTTTATTCGTTTATCCTATACCTTTGTAGAAAAAAACTGTTTTTAATGTTATGTGATAACTTGTTGTGTTATGTGATGCATGTTGTGCTGCTGAGTGAGTCTTAATTCAATAATGGCTCTTTGTGGTGAGGCCATTTGTTTATGCGGAACATTTTTAACCATCCTCCTCTATTTTAAATTCTGTGTAGAAAGGGCTTCCCTCGAGGTGAGTCAGTTATAAAATAGTGTCATGACTAAAAAAGGGTTTTCTAGGCTGCGGGTGTAGTGATTAAGGTCATAGCCATTAGTAAGTGTTGTGTGGAGATTGGAGACTAAACGCGGCGGTTGACGTCAGACGCTGACGTAGGATATAGCCTTGAATTGTGGTGGTTGAGTTGTAAAGTGGGTGCTGCTGAGTATATTATGCGTATTCCCAATCTTATATATTTGTACGGTTGTTGCATTTTGATTTATTGACCTCTTAGGGAAAGTTGTTAATGGGAAAGTGTTGCATTACGTGCTTTCTTGCGAACTTTAATCAATGTTCTGTCTGGCTGGTTTAAAAGATTCATCATGATTTGGAATCCTGTGGTTTTCTCAATACCCTCTCCTTAACTTTAGGCCTAACACTTATGAGGAATAGCCAAGTTGTTCAGGACTTTGAGATATCCTGTAGGTTGTGTCCACACAGTAATCAAATGGGGCTTGGCAGGACGGCGGATGAAGGGCGAGCTGACCCAGTGTAAACATGAAACGAATGCTAACATGGCTGTCCCATGTCTCTCTCTTTCTCTCTCCCTCCTTTTCCCTCTCCCTCTCCCCTTCGGCCAGGCTTTCTTTTGGAAGGCTATGGTGCTCCAGGAGATGGGCCAGGTGGACAAGTCTCTCCAAGTCTTCCTCCACTGCCTGGCTCTGGATGAGGACTTCCCCTGCGCTAAAAGACAAGTGGAAATGGTGAGAGCATCAGAAGGAAAAGAGGGAGTGATGATTGGTGGGGAGGGAGAGAGACAAATATCAGTTGCAATTGTCATCCTGCTCTGTGGCAAAGGTTTAGGTAAGCAGGGTGGAGAAACCAGACTCTGTGCACTGTAAACCAAGTCTGACCAAACATTTAACCGGGACTGCTATCACCGTACCACTGCCCAAAGGAATATGTCACGTTTACTTTGGACTACCTGCCCTTTGATAAGATGGGGATCTTTTGCTCTCCCGTTATGAGTTCTTCCTTACTGAATGGAACCATTTGTTCCCTTTTTGAAGCTAGCATCTGCTTCTCTACTACTCTGAGTGCTGGCTTAATGGAATCGGTCTCTTAGGTTCACATGAGCTTAAAATCTTACTGCAGCCTAATGGTTAAACTGAATAATTAAAGTGGAAACATGGCAGGGAGGCTGTGTTTCAGAGGCGTCCTGATGAAACTGTGTCACCAGTATTGCTTTTTTTTAATTATAATTTAGAAGTGGCATTGTCCTCCACACATTGGCTATGGCCGGATTATTTTTCTTGTCCATGTTCATGTGCTGTATGTCGGTCTGTACTAATAGGCTTGAGATTGGAAGAAAATCCAACACACATCTGCTGTTTTTACAGTCAAGTATTTACTGTGGCTATAGATGACGAATGCAAAGCAAAGTAAATGCAAGGTAAATGTTTTAAAGGAACTAATTCAGCATTTCCATCTCTAGATGCATATTTGCCAGATAAGCTTTCCACACTTTTTTATTAGGATCATCTGTTCTGGAATTGCATAAGTTGTGTTAGTGGGTCAGGTCTTATGACAGCCTTTAATGACATTAGTACCACTTACTAGACAACAGACACACTTAGAAATTACATAAGTGACACACAGCTGACCCATATTTAACCGATAGTACAGTAACCTTTAGCATAACATGGCAATTTGTTCTCTGTCATGATGATACTACGTAAAATTTGATTGCTAATGTTGCCCAAGCTTGGTGAAGTCATCTTCCTGTATGAGGGTGTGAGCTTTGGTTTCACAGTGATCATGCTCACTTTGCATATGGAGAGAAGTATTTGAACTTGAATGAACCTGTTGTTTAGGTTTGCTGTAGCTTGTGTCATCGTCTGTTCTGAGTTCCTTACCCCGCCCATTCTGAAAGAGACGCTGCTGCTCAACATAACTCAACAAATAGTCACACATTTTAATGAAGTGTACCAGAAGTAGGACCAGGCCTGGATGTTTGGCAATAAGTAAAACAGTGACGCAGAGCAAAAAAAAGGAAGGGACGATTAAACATGAGCTGTGAATGAACGAGAAAGGAGGGCTAGAAAGTGTTTGAGCCAGACTGTGTACAAGTCAAGTTTATTTGCGTAGCCCTTAATCACAGTTACTGTCTAAAGGGCTCTGCAACGCCCACATTATGAAAGCAATAAGTGAAAATGACCCTCTCCCCCCCAACCTTAGAAAAACTCCCACAAAAACCTCATTTTGAAGAAATAAAAAGAAAAACACGTACAGAGAGAGATCTCCCTTCCAGGACGGTCAGGCGTGCAGTGAGTGCCGAGAGTGGGAAAACAAAGATTAAATATTGATAACCCAATGGAACATAATTAAAAAAAAGCACAGAATAAACTCAGTAAGAGTGCTTGGGTGAAACGTCGGGATGAGGCTCTCGTGGGCGACGTGCGGACAGAATGCTACTCTGCTCCTGGGTCAGACTTGATCCTCAGGCTCAATCACATTCTCAGCGTAGCCTAAGCTGCCTCTCTGACCAATGATCCTTTGCCTGTTTGCCCCAAATTGTTGCATTGTGCATTATCTTCGCCTGAGAATGTCATCCACAGACAGCGAATGGGCATTCATCTGTAGTGGCTGGTGGTTATAATGTTCTATTCACGGTATTTTGTAATTTATGATATTTTTATCAATAATTGATTCTTTGCAGATGCACTTACCACATTTGGGAGATAGAGTTTCTCAGTTATGCAGGACTGTGTTAGTTTCTCTCGGATGACACACCGATCCCAGATAAGATGTTTGAGTGCTTCCTTTGACTAACTGAGTGCTTTTTACAGATTCTGTGTGACCTGCTCTCCCCGGCTGGTGAGAATGTCAAGGTTGGCCTGAGGGAGACGACACAAAACACCTCGCCTCACTTGCGTTGTAAAACCCTTGTGGCTGATGCCCAGAACCAGCCTCCACTACAGAGCCCAGTCCATAGGCAACACCAACACGAGGTCCGGGCCGCCTCCGTGCACCGCCATCTTGACCAGGAGGTACAAACGCACCGAACGTTGATACTAATCTCTCTCAGTGTAACAGTGGATAGATTTAAGGCAGCTGTGGACGCTTTGTGTTTAAAAGTAGCGTCTTGTTTCTCTTTCGTCATTGTGCAGAAGCCTGGACGTTGGGAGAGCCTGGAGCGCACCGGTCTGAGCCGAGCTCATTCACTACGAACCCACAGCGCTAACTGTGGGGAGGAGGGGCTTAAGAGAGTGTGCTCTGCCCCTCAGCTGGGGGACGAGGGAAAAGGCAGCCTGCTGAAGAGGAAGCTGTCAGTGTCAGACTCCGAACACTTTGTTGTGTGCAGTGGAGGCAGCAAGCAGAAAAAACAAGGTCAGTCGCCACCCACAACGTTGTATTTACTCAGTTCTGCTGCTTTGTATTCTTTCAAGTGCATTGTAGTATAAGCTCCAAATCTATCCTTTTCTGCTACTGTCATCATACAAGTATCAAATGATAGAATGTAAGCAATATTATAGTAGTAGCACTGCATTAATAGTAATTTTATTTGGATACTGTAATTCAGCCTTAGTATAGTATGTTGTATAGTATAGTTGTATAGCATAGTATAGTATGTTGGATTCAGTATATATTCATTCAGTCCCACTATGAAGGCTATTCCCAACACTTTTTATGTCCCTCCACCATGGTACATGTTTAATGACCTCATTAGCATGAGTGGTTGTGTTTAATATATCATGATGATTATGGTAGGACATCTCATACGCAGCTCAGGCACCTCGTTAAGACAATTAATTGCTAGCTGTCTTAGCAACTAAAGAGTAGTAACAGCATATCCTAGCGGTGATGAAACACATATTCTGCTTGTGTGTGTGTGATGCATGACCTTCTCTCCTTGTCCGTACCCCAGGTGTGGCCAGTGCCTCCAAACAACAGGCCGCCACAGCCAAAGCCTGCAGGGCTGGTCCTCAGGCCCTGCCGGACCCCAACGACCTGGAGTGCTCTCTCTGCATGAGGTACTGACACGCTGACACACACACAAGGGGTCTCACACACACACACACACACTTGCATTGGAGTGTGCTTTTGGGTGGATTTGCGACTTAACATTAAGAACGACCACTTGACAGTTTACGTCTCTCTGACCACTGCAGGTTGTTCTATGAGCCTGTGACCACACCGTGTGGCCACACCTTCTGTAAAAACTGTCTGGAGCGCTGCTTGGACCATACACCTCAGTGCCCCCTCTGCAAAGAGAGCCTCAAAGAGGTGAGAAAGCATTGGTGGCTGCTGCTGAATCTGGATTTTGACCCTCTATCCATGCTTAATTTTTGAGAAAATGTGATTTGTCAGAATATGTATAATTGTTGGGTTGGTTGGATAAGCACTGATGAATTGGCAAAGTGCCACTCGCTTCCTCTATTTATCTCACACCTGTATCTTGCTCTCTCCAGTATCTAGCATCTAGGAAATACATGGTGACCAGTGTCTTGGAAGAGCTGATCAAGCAGTATTTGAGAGAGGCGCATGCGGAGAGGACAAAAACTCATCTGGAGGAGACCAGAGAGCTTTCAGAGTGAGTAGCCTTGTAGCACTGTTTATCTCTCTTGTCTGTCTGTCTCTCTGCTTCCTTCCTTCTCCATCTCTCCTTTTAGCCTGTCTCTGGTTCATTCCAGCGTTCGTCATCAGGTATTTCTGTCTGGAAAAAGTTTGAGAGTCTCTAACTTATGCCTCTCTCTTTGTCTGTTCCTCCCTCGGTGTAGTTTGACAAAGAATGTGCCTATCTTTGTGTGTACCATGGCTTACCCCACCGTGCCTTGCCCCCTCCATGTCTTCGAGCCACGTTACCGCCTCATGATCCGCCGCTGCATGGATACAGGCACGCGGCAATTTGGGATGTGCATCAACGATCCCCAGAAAGGGTAAGGCATCTCACGCACACACCCATACTGCTCTGTTCTGCTCTGTTCCTCCGTTCCGCACTATTGCTTTTTCCTCTTTGTAACCTTGCCTAGAGAAATAATCAAAAGGTTTACTCTCTGCTGGAATAAGATAATGAGAGAGAGAGAGTGTAACTGAGAATTTTAGCCAACAGGCTTTCAGACTTAATATCTTAAGCGTTCTAGTAGCCGAATAATCCGATGCTAAGACAGGTTTATAGAATCATTTGCAAATGTATGAACTGTAATACCCTTTGAATTTCAAGGGCTATTATAACGTCATATGTCCTTAGTATCCTTTAATTAAGTAGGACTTGGCATATTTTGTATGTCTTGCACTTTTAGGGGACCTTGCACCTGGGCCTGGCAACATTTCATAGATAGGTTATTGAACCCTTTTTCAGTTTGGCACCTAAATATTTCAGATCTACTCTTGTTATGAAACCCACTCTAATGAAGACACACTAATACACTTGTCATGTGGGCAATCAACAGAAACAGGCCTACAGCCAGTTTTGGGTTCTAATCCATGCTGGCCAAGAACATAATACATACTTCCATAACATGCATACCAAGATAAACCAGTTTATTGGTTATGTAAGACCTGCCACCGATGACTGGGACAAACTGCCACAACATCGCTCCTATTTTCTGACTGAATGACTGGATCCCGCCCTGCAGGTTTGCAGATTATGGCTGTATGCTGATCATCAGGAGCGTCCACTTCCTCCCTGACGGGCGATCAGTAGTGGACACCATCGGAGGGAAGCGCTTTCGGGTGCTGTCCCGAGGAATGAAGGATGGCTACAGTATTGCTGACATCGAGCATTTGGAGGACACCAGGGTAAGAACCACAGTTACCCTCAGTTAACTGAGGTTGCCTGTGTTGTGCTGTTAAGTACAATATGTGTCCATTCAATGTTTTTCAGTGATTTCTTTTGTTACAAACTCTTTACAAAAGCTTTTATCTTGAATTCTGACAATCCAGATTCCAGTGATTGTTTGATTAATTGTGTGATTGGCTCTATTAGGTGGAGGACAGCGAGGAGCTGGTCAGACTGCAGGAGCTGCACGACGCGGTGTACGAGCAGGCCCGCACCTGGTTCCAGAACCTCAAGATCCGCTTCCACAACCAGATCCTGCAGCACTTTGGACCCATGCCGGAGAGAGAGGCCGACATCCAGGTACACCTCAGACACAGTGTCCTTCCATTTCCACCTGTAGGATTTTTTTTTTTACCAATCCCTGCCAACATCAGCTGCCCTGGGGGCCACAACCTAAATGTTGGTGATGCCCTTTGGAGTTTGTAATGTGTATAATTCACTCCTCTAATCCAGTTTACTGTTCTGGCCCCTTTGAGGATATTAACGAGGAGGAGATGTTTCTTGATGATGTGAAGTGTTGTTGCTTGGTTTCCCCACAGGATCCAGCACTGATAATCTAGACTCTAATTTAATGTTGGCTGTCACATGAAACAAAATGTGCAATGTATCCGCAGGGAAAGCTTTCTGTGATGCGGGGTGCTAAACTCTTCCAAATGCATCCAAAATATTGAAATCAGTCATGTGCAGCACCTGCCCCCTAGATTTCTGAAGTTTTTTGTCATTAGAAAGTTTTTTGGGAATTGGGTTTTCAGTGTGTCTTGGCTGTCACCTCTAAAAAGGCACTTTCCTTTAATTCTGAGAAAGCAGATGTTCGGCAGCTACTTCACCGCAGAACTGGCTCCATCTGGCTTCCGCTTGTTTGAAGAGCTTTAGGCTACAATACAAACCATTTGAATGATACTGAATTAGAACTAGATTAGTAGAAAGTACTATCCGCTTCAAAGTGAAATAATGTTGTCTATGTTCAAGTGTGAAGAATCAACATAATAACTTGTATAAACAATTTGCAGAGTGGGGTGTGCTTGTAAATTAAAAGAAAGGCATTCTCTTAGATTTTAAGTGTTGTGAATCAACCTAATTGGCTCGTTCATATCCCCAACTCGTTTTAGGCTGTGGCCTGTTATCATACACACAAATATTGTCCTTTTCTTCAAACTACTGTTACAGTTCTGGCAAAAGAGCAGATATTCCATATCTAAAAACAAATGAAGTTGAAGTCTGAATTTGGAGCATCTCAAGACACAACTGCATTTTGGGGAACCTCCATGTGTGCACCTGCCTCAGAGGTCTGAATACTGGCACGCAGGTGTTACGTGTATTTGTGCTCTGGCTTCCACCCTGCGCTCTATAAAAGGATTATAGATTTGCTATAAGGACAACCACAGGGCAGAGTCCACCACAATATATAGGCTAAAGAGCTTTATGGGCACTACTTACCTAATCCCTCTGGCTGTTTTGCGTCACAAGGGTGTCATGAAGAGAATCCCCAATACTAACACACATGCACACACACTCACACACACACACTTTAGAGGCAAAGCATCGGGTCATTCTCAATGGAAACGTTATGTAATTTTTTAAGCATGTTTGTTCCGGGGCGAAATACAGTAGTGCTTTGGTTTAAAGCCGGTGTGTCGTCTTAAAGTGATACAGAGCACAGACGTGGTGAATTTGAGTTGCCTCTAACGCTTGCAAGTGTTAAGCACATGACAGAAACTGTGGCTCAGGTTTCTGTGAACTTGCAGAAACAGGGATTTTTCAGCCATGTAACTGACGCAGCATCTGGTAATATGAGGACATGCAGTCCTCCAGCAGCTTACCATAAAAGCTCATTTATGTTTTGTTTGATTTAGTTTCAAGTGTGCCGGCTGATTCTTGGAAGACGTGATGGCCAAGCGTCTGATTTGGTTCCACATATTGGCAAGCTTATTTTTTTAGGAGAGCAGTCAAATCCACAAGTTTCCCAGGAAGCAAAATATTACAGATTATTCTTTAATTCCAACTAGTAAAAACGTTCCTACTATTTTCCCACTCCGAGCCCTGGTGTTTTCTCACACTGTCCTGTCTAGGATAGTTCCAGGCAGTAAGCTGCTCCTTAGCTTGGGTTGGCTCAAATTGCATGAAAGAAAAGATATTTTTGTGGAAACGCGCCTCTCATACTGTTCCCCCTCTCTTCTAGGCAACTCCTAACGGTCCCGCCTGCTGCTGGTGGCTCCTGGCTGTCCTGCCTATCGACCCGCGGTACCAGCTGTCTGTCCTGTCCATGACCACCCTCCGAGACCGCCTGGTGAAGATCCAGCACATTCTCACGTATCTGCAGAGCATCCCCAGCGACTAGAGCTTCCTCCTCCCACCGCCCCAAAACATCCTCTGGACTCTCGAATGACATTCAGGCAACCTTCTGTCAACTATCGCCAACTTTAGTTTTCCCTGCCACCACCAAGTCCCTCATCATTCTACAGTATTCTGCACCTTGCCTGGCTCTCCCACTGGCTGTCAGAGATGTGAAACCTTATTTTAATGTTGGGAAGACATCCATGCGAGATCAGAGCGAAGCTGTAATATCCTTGAACTGATGATCACTGCTCAGCACAGCAGGGAGACCAGAATTATGGCCAAACTGCCTTAGGAATACCTCAAAGGGCACACAGTCTTTATCTGAGACCGCTGATTTAACTTATTTAAGACATTGATGAGAAGATTTGACCTCATCTGCTCTCTTACTTGCTGCAGTTAGTTTGCATAGGATCCTCCCTACTGACTTGAAATGAGAAAAGCTTAGAGCAGTTCTTATTCCCCTTGGTGAATATTTTGTTGATGCTGAAGACGATAATGGCAGCGAGTTCTATGTACAGTGAACACTTACAAGAGTCCCACTTGTAAGGATAATACTGTGCTGTGGAAGCAGAGGAAAGCAAAGTTATGGAGGTGAGGTGAAGAGATGTCTGATAATGACTACATATTTAATTGTATCATCTCTTGTGAGATAAATGAAAAGATGTTTGTTGTTGTTTTTTTTGGGGTGGGGAAGGTTTCCGTTTGTATAGAGAGGAGTGATTCTGTGAAATAAAATCCCAAATGCTGAAAGTTAAACAAAGGCAGATAAGCAGGAGGAAAGAGGAAGTGGAGCTGCGGGAGAAGGCTGTGTAAAGAAAAGATGTGTGTAAACCCAAGCGCAACAGTAGGCTGGCGTACGCTTACAAAACACTGATGAAAGTATTAATCTTACTCTTCCGAGCATTAAGCTTTTTTCTTAGTCACTTCTACCACGTCTACCGTGCACAACGTAAGCCACCGCCTCCACGTAGTGGCAGAGGACCTTCCTATTGAAAGGAAGACGCCGCCTTTGTTTCTCCACGTTGTTCCACTTTTGAGCTTCTTCCAAGCTGTCATGCAGAGACGCATTAAGGCAGCCATTTTGTCCCTCTACATACACTACTGCTGGAGGAATGGCCTATCTCGATTCTGTGCTTTTGCAGTGTTTTTCTTCCACTTAACCGCTATAGTCACAACTCAAAAGATCTATCTTCCAAAATATTTGGTTTGTCATGGCTTTAGACCCTTTCAGTTTCTTGTAGCGTAGAGTTTGATGGTTTTTGCAGTGAAGATATTTCAGCTTCAAGAGAGTTCTCTACGTGTATTTCTTGTCTCCTTGAAACCCAAGAGTTCCAGCTACCCATGTAATCCATGTTCAGTGAAATAATTTTCAGTAAAAATATATCTGTACATTCTGACCTTATGTTTGTAAAAAAAAAAAAGGTAAACAAAGGGGAGCTTGCAATATTATGACAAATCAAAATAAGGAAAGAAACTGCTTATATTCATCCATTAATCAGTTGAATGGGTTAGCACGGTTCTTCGTTTGCAGCTGCACTCTACTTGGAGGAGAAGGGACAGTACCTGAGGTGCTTCAGTCAGTGGACTGCTCTTGCCTTACACCATTTTGCATTGTGATTTGAACGGCACGATGCGTTGGCTTGGTTACCATTCCTTTTGCCATAGTAATTAGTATGTTTTAACTTTATTTTTCTCTCAGTCGCCTCAGCGAGCACCAGTTGTTCACAGTGTGTAAAAAAAAAAAGAAAAAATTCAAGTTGAGGCTGTTGTATGTAAATCATTTGTAAAAAGGCTTTTTGAACAGATCTTGCTTTTTGCTCAAATGTTTTAAGTTATCAATTTTCAATAATAAATGCACTTCTTTTTCAACTTGAGCCTCAGAGTGGTCACTGTCTGACTGACTGAATATAAGATGCTGTTACTGATGTACTCAGTGACGTTTCCATGCACAAAATATTCCGGTTTTTGCCCTTATTCCGAAAAATACAATATTCCTTCTCAGCTGTTTACATGGCTAATAAAAATGAATATTCCCGTTTAATGCAGCCTTGCATACTCCGACTACTGTAACGTAACACGTCCCCATGACGTAGGCTACTGTACGTCCTACGGCAACACGTACGGAGGAATATCCCCCCTTTTCAAACTGCAGCAGTCCTGATGTTTCTCCCGTGGTGTACCCTTGTTGTCCCCTTTCTGCAGTCTTTCATCGTGGTTAAAAGTAGGTGTGTTTCTACCTTCCGACCAGAACTGTGGGCTTTTCTTTTGGGCATGCATCTCGGGCTAGTTGGTTTGTTTAAAACGCACATAGGCTACTGTCTCTGACCGTAAACAGCAAGAGGCCGTGTGTCGCAAACAGATCGGAAGAGCAC
>OMOV01048373.1:1763-24944 GCA_900312565.1 Beryx splendens | reverse complement strand
TTTGCGTTGTGTCGCTTTTATCGTCAAGGACACGCCTTCCGTGCTTTCCGTTCGGTCCCAAAACGTCACATCTCGGGCCACTATACAATTCGATGGGTCGTTTATGTGCGCTGAGGTTGGAATTATGATATCTCCGACTGCACCTGAAGGCAGCAACAGTGGAATCCTAATTGGAGGCAGATTTTCACCATGAGAGGAGTGGCTTCTCCATTTCTCCAACTTCTGCTTCCCTAACATTGACCAAATCTTCCCTTCAGGTGCGGGCTACCGAAGAACCCAATAAACAACTGGATGGGAAGAGAAGTTTAGACCCCTCCGAGTCGCTGAACAGTTTGCAGCCACGTTCATGGTGTGTTCGCGTACTTCATTTTGAGGTAAGTTGATTAGTTTTACCTCCCAATTTTCTGTGTGTCAGTCCTGTTCCTGTGGCCCCCGCTACAGCCCTCGAAAGTGTAACGTTAGCTATGTGGCAGCTTTCTAATTACACCCAGTTTGTGCCTAAAACAACGGTATCAACAAACTCTAGTGTCCCTCCACACTTCTCTTTTCCAGTTAAACAGGGAGCATGTGCGAGCATGTTAGAAACGTGACTCATTATCTTTCCCGTCTAACCCGTGTTTTTACTATAGCCTGAGAAGGAACTTCATTTCCCAAACACTGTCATCATTTAATGTCATCAGAAAACCGAAAAGCATGGCAAGATTTCCACTAAATAAACGCGCCATGCAGCTTCTCTGTCACTGCAGTCCCTTAAATACAGAACTAAAGCAATCCGGTGACACATTTTACAGGGGAACTATACAATTATAAGCCCCTTTTGGAATATTATAATGCCATAGGAGATAAAAATGCCACCAAGCACGACAAGGTCACTCTAAGTTCACTATTAAGCACTGCAGTCACACTATCCAATTGTGCCATTCCTACTTGTTATTAAAAAAAGTATATAATTTCTCAATTTTCTTCAGGATTTCAGGCTCTATGGAACATAAGCTTCTGCTTTAGCTCATTAGCTTCTAGTTTTTGGTGTTGTCAGTATCACATACAGGTACAATGATCAGCCTTTATGAGTCCCATCACTAGTCATACTAAGGTTGTGAATGGTTGCCTTTTAATAACCTCAGGCTCCCCAGTTCACTGAACTTAAGAGGAAATCAGACATAATCCCCCTGGCCCCTGCCCCGCTCTAGCTCAGGGTTCCTCATAGGGAAGGACTTCACATGGCTGCTGTGATGCAGGGGATGTGATGTAGGCCTCTAGAGACTGTAAATGACAAGACACTGCTTTCATTTCAAATGCAAAATGCCACCATTTCTCCCCAGCACCTCTCAGGTACAGTTCAAAGAGAGTTAACAGAGGAAGTGACACTGGGAATGCAAAACCTAAGAGGGAAACTATTTGGTTGCCCTGTCTTGTAATCTTTTCATGGTCACATCTTCTAAGTTTGTGTAGAATTTGCCCTTCACTGTTTCTGGATGAGCTATTGCTTAATACTGCGTGTTCCCGGAGATGAAACCAAAAATTTTTAATGTAACTTTATGGCCATCGTCTTCGGTTTCTACCATTTGTCCCAGTTTTTTGGGCAGTTTTTCTGACCCTCATGCGTTTTGCAGCTGTATTGAGCTTAGTTTTTTTTTTAAAGCTACAACATGGCAAATTTTTGCCTTGAGGCAGTAAAGGGTATTGCAAATCCCGCCCTCGTTCCCCTTCATTGGTCAAGTTCTCCCTTGTCACTCATCTTGAGCTTTCTGATGAATGGATAATTTAGCACCTAATTTAGAACCTACTAGGGACATTAAACTTATTCAGCACACAAAGGACCATGTCAACTTTCACATCAAGTTGGAGAAAAAACTAACAAAAAAGAAGTGTGAGGTCTGTAGGGTGTATGCTGCCAGTGTCCCGCTCAGTATCTCCTGGCTGTGTAGAAAAGGTAACTGACTAGCATCTTACTTGTCTAGCAGCATGGCTACTACTCCGCTTCACTTTTGTCTCCTTCAGATGGAACCAGTGTGGAAAAGAAATGCTGATGATCCCCTGTGTTTTTGAACGGGCCTTCATGTTAGCTTTGCTGTTCTCGCATTTTTTACTGTTATTTTTTACCATGACTTACCTGTGTTGTGGCTGCAAACTTCACTTTGATAGCCACCACCCAGCTCTGCACTGGCCACGCCCCTACTGCACACACCCACAGTAAAAGGTGTACACCCCCAAAGGTCTCAAATATCAATGAAAAGCCAATTTCAGGCAAACAGGTTGGTTAGATATGTACACACAGGGTCACAGGCTGATCATGTATAAGATATCCTGCTGTATTATTTTAATGTGAAAAAGTTGCATATTGCAGCTTTAAGAAATATAATGGAGATTGGCAACATTGCCTGCAGCAGATATGGGAAATGACAGCTTGTACAAAACTGATATTGGTAAATTGAGTAGCAAGGAACAAAATTAAATTGAAAAAGCACTGCTGATGCATTTGTTGCATGAGTTGGCGACGTACACCCCCTCAAAGCCACTTGATAGTGTTTGTCTCAGCTAATGTTAACACATGACAATGTCCTTGCTCTGACTCCCCAGCTCCAGTTTCGAGATAAAGAGGTGGGGCAGAGATAGATAGATAGAGGTGCGTATAAAGGCTGGATTCTTCCACTTGATGCAGTCCTTGACTGACGGTATTCAATGTGTCATGATGGCTTTCATGCACGAGTGTGTACAGCTTTCTTTTAATTTTTGTTTCAGTTAGTTTCTTAGTTCCCTTTCCCTCGAGCCTTGGAGTTTATAGGAATCCATCATGTGCTTCCTCCTCTGGCCGTGCTCACCCAGGGTTTCATTAGGACTGCTGGGTTGACTGCTCATACACGGTCATGTATGGCAGCGTTTCTCTGCACTGTGCTCAGGACAGGGAGCAGGCACTGCATGTCCGCCACAGGTAGGCTGTGTGTTGTCAGTGTTCAGATGATTCAGAGGAGTATCTCCTAAAAGCTAACTACACAGGAACTGAGGAAACTACTTTATTATTCCAATGTACTTTCTTTTCTATCTTTTCTCTCTTTTTTTTTTTAAAGGAAAACATGAGATGGTCTATTATTAAAATATTATAAAGTGATACCACTGTAGCTATTTTAACTATCAATCTAAAAATATTGATGTAAATATTTCTACATTTGTGTGTCCATGTATATTTAAGAATAAGTGCGTGGTGGTGTTATCCATGTGAAGTAAGGCGACACCTCATTGGCTGTCTGATGACTGGTTCAGATTGCAGGAGGTCTGGGCTGGGAAGCTGGACTGGCCCAAGTGTCAATATTTCATGGCACTGCTGAAATATTAATGATGAGGATATTCAACTGATTGCCAGGCTATGTTTTCACATTTTGGCCTGTTTTGACACTCAGCTATTTACAGGATTGTTTCCTTTTCTGATATCGATAATGGGGAAGGACATTTAACAATATCTGATATATTACTGATAAAGACTTTTTTGTGGTAGAAGTATGACAAATTGTCATCTGTTTTTTCTGAGGAACAATTATTCTAATTCTCACTGGTCCAGCGTAGTGCTGAAACAGTTAGTCAATCAACAGAAATTAATCAATTTATAATTTTCATAATCGATTATTTTAATTTATAGTCATTTATATATTTACATTTATATACTCGTATATTCCTAAAAAAACAAACATTTGTTGGTGACAGCTTCACAAATGCTAAGATTTGCTTGTTTTTCTCAGTTTCATATCATCAGCTGTAGTAACAATTAATCTGAAAAATAATCAATAGATTAACTGATAATGAAAATAATTGTTAGCTGCAGTTGCCTTTGATTAATTGATGTTATAGCTGAAACAAAATCTTGTATTTTGTTTTAATTTTGTCAGTGTATTATCTGCATTGCCATCGACCAGATTTTATATTACATCGCTCCATAGAAATGTCAAGTATTGCATACAAGCCTAGTCAACTGGCAAGGACTTTTCTACATATGGAATGAAGTCTGTGCATTCACCCGGTCTCTAAAGTCCTCTGGAGTAACCTAGCAGATTAGCCACAATCTGATAACCAGAAAGTTCCTGGCCCAGTCCCCAGCACCAGCAGAGACTTGTTTTCCAGCTGGGAGTTGCTGTAGCAACTGGATGGTAAATGGACTGCATTTATATAGCGCTTTTATCCAAAGCGCTTTACAATATGCCTACATTCACCCATTCACACACACATTCATGCTCCAATGGCGGCGAGCTACCACGCAGGGTGCTGGCGCAACCATCCGGAGCAATTTGGGGGTCAGTATCTTGCCCAAGGACACTTCGACATGCGGACTGGAGGAGCCGGGGATCAAACCACCGACCTCTTTTATCCAAAGCGATTAGTGGACGACCCGCTCCACCGCCTGAGCCACAGCCGCCCCAACAACTGACTGTGGTGACTGTGTTCCAACTTTGGTGCTCACCCCCACCAAAGCCCTAACAGCTGTAGGAGAGCTGCACAAGAGGTGGTCCTGTGCTCCATATTCATATTGTTGTAAGTCTTAAATGGCAAATACAGTTTTCTCCTCTCCCTCTGTATCTTCGTTACTCAAGCGAGAAGCATAAAGCATGATTAGCTGTCATTAACTTGCCTTAAACTTAATTCCACATGGTCTAGAAATGTGAATAATTTCCTCCTGACGTTTGACCTGACATTTGAACTGGCATCTGGCCAACTGAGGTGGCAGCTTTGCCACCTGGCCCACTCTGCAGCTAAAGGTCAGCATAGTGACTGGCTGCAACCTGTTGCCTCCCTTGGAGGCACCTTGGGTCAGACATCTTAGTTAATGCAGACAAGTGGATTTCTCTAGATCGGCCACAGCTGAGTGACTGGAAGCTTTGGAGAGGGGATTGTAATGCGGTGTGGATTTATTTCTGTCTTTCCTTTTCTAATGCACCGTTAACGCCATTCCTGTGGCGTTTGACCCAACAAATCATTAAGAATTATGGAAATCCAAGAAAGAGTAACACTCACTTGACCTGTCTCGTTAAAAGTTAATTATCATACAGGCAACTTAATTTTCACTGGGGTCAACAACAGTGTGGTCACCCACTCATGTTGGCTGCCTGAATGATGATTTCACGGAGTGTTGTTGCAAATAGCCTTAGGGTTCCCTGGAGGCACTTAAAGTGGCTATAATCACCGCTGCGTCTCTGGCCTAATTGGAAGTGACACACACCAGCAGGTGGCTTAGAGATGCAGGTTACCAAGAGCCGAGGTAATGAGAAATGCGACCATCGGCTAAACCTGGCTGACCACTCTCTCTTCGACCATTTCTGCATGGGAACAACCTGGGGTTAATCTACATTCGCCTTAAACAAAAGATCTCCGTGCCTGACACCTGACTGTTAAGATCCATCGAGAACACTGAGCAGATTAAGTCCTTTGTTTAGCTGTTACCATAGGCTGGCACGGCACATTTAGAGACAGCAGCACGTCCACCGGAGCCTTTTTTTGTTTAGGCAGTTGGGACACTGTGGCTGCGTGCGTTATGTGTATGGAGAGAGGAGAGAAGCTGAGGACTGTTTTGCTGAAAGGGCTGCATTTGCTCCAGAGAGCGACCGAGAAGCTTGAGATGTCCATCGTGTCAAAATGTCTAGAGTGCATCAGAATGAGAAGAGGCAACAGGTATGTGGGTGTGTGCGTTAGCATGGTCACTTCACACTGGGAGGTAATAAGTTGTCCTCATTTGGATGTAGGGCAGCAAGTAAGTTGTAGACATAGAAAACAGTCGTTTTTTTTTTATTTCTAAGTCTTTAAATGGCTTAATACCAATCAGTACAGATCCACCGCTAAGCTCTACACATTGCGTAGGTATATCATTTTCATGGTGCTATAGAGGGCAAACTTTCACATAGAAACATGAGAAGCATAGATAACAACTCTCAACTTTCCTCCCTGAAAATTCCCTGTAGGAGATATGCTGTCCAGTTGGAATTTGGCACTTGTAATATTTTTGCCACCACCTTGTGGGTTAGTAGTATGTAGAGATGAGGAAGCTGCTAAATTAAGATAGCTACAGGTTAGGGCAGCACAATGTTGGCAAAATTTAAAATGTATTTTTTATTTTCATTAGGGTTAAGGTTAGTCATATGAACTGAACTACATTTATTGAGACTTTTCTACATCAGTAAATATATGGGAGGAAGACTGATCTTGGTGTACTCAGTTTGAATATATTGAAAGGTTTCTCTGACATACAATGGCATTAGCAGGACAGAGTTTCTGCACAGTACTAAAATACCCTGTTCTCAAGACATCTGAACAATGCAGACTCTTGCAATTTGGAAATTGCAATATTGTGATTTCAATTTTTTATTTGTATTTAATTATTCCTTTCTACTATAGCATATTATTGTTCATGCTTTATGTTTATGCAAGTATTCTCCTTGTTAATTAACACCTAGGTAGCTGCCTAAGTGTTAGCTGCAAGAAAGTGTAAATCCCCATACATGTCATGCGAAGTACCGATGAGTCTTTATCATAAAGTTTCCAGTTTCCAGTTTTCCTGTGGTGCGTTTTGCATTAGGTTCTTCAGAACGGATTGGTAAATGGCGTTACCTTTGCTTGAGTTTGTCTAGGAGTCTCTATTCCTTCACATAATGTATCTCACTCATAATGATACTGGTGATATTTTCAGCTAAGTCATCTTACCAGCACTGTACACACATGATTTATGTGCCTTGCTAGAACCCAAGCCGGGACCCATGCATGGTTGGATTAGTTTTACAATTTTATTATGTAATCCCATCATTTCCCCCACTCGGCAGACAAGAACCTGTTGTTGGTTATGTTTTGACTTGTGTGCTGTGTTAGAGTAACTGAGCCATTTCTTTTAATTGCGGGTTGGAAGGAGGAGAAAAAGGAACGGTCTTAACTTTAATAGGAAGGGTGTGGGAGTCGTAAGATGGTAGTCCTTGCCACAAACACGTCTGAGTTGACTTTGTGTTCATGGTTCAACGTAAGGCACACATTTTCATTCCAAGGTATTTTTGGAGTTTTTGGAGTTCATGACCAACAGGAAATGGTCCATCCCATTTTGGATGTGCAGTTCTTGTTTCTTGGCTCTAACCGTCTCTCTGCCTAACGTCTGCTGTCCCTGTATGAGTGCTACTGAACCAGCGTGAGACAGGACCCCACAGTGACATTTTACAGCAGACCCCCTCCTCAGATTATCTGTCTGTCAAAGGATCGTTTTAGGATTCAATGCATCACACAATTGATGGCCTTCTGCTCTAATTTCCTGTTACATTTATCCTATGCTTTTCAGTGATGATTAATACCAATGCCTGTATATGGTCAGTGTTAGGACAAGACTAAAAAGACCAAAAAAAGTAAGCCCACAAACATGTCCTGGGATATATATTTGGTTGTGGCCCTTTATATGTGACCTGAACTACAATGTGGCAAATACCAAACTCTCCAGATGTGTATCAAAGTATCAAATCTGGAATGTAGGCTTCTATTATAAACATAGCCTCAATTTTATTTTTTTATTTCCTTATGATGTCAGATTTTTTGCACATATAACTCCCAATCGTTACATACAAAGCTTTCTTTTCTCTTGCTTTTCCCACCATTATTTGCTGCTTTTTCTGTTGATCATATCCCAGTATTTGATTGTGTGTCACAAAAAGGTAAATGCCAAACTCTCCTGGCATGATGAATTATAGAATCAGAGATGTTCCCACTTCCCTGCAGGATGGAGTCGTCGTGTCTGGAGCTGGCTCTGGAAGGTGAGCGGCTGTGTAAGGTAGGCGACTACCGCGCCGGTGTGTCCTTCTTCGAGTCGGCCATTCAGGTTGGAACAGAAGACCTCCAGATCCTTAGCGCCATCTACAGCCAGCTGGGCAATGCCTACTTCCACCTGCAAGAGTATAACAAAGCCCTGGAGTACCATCGGCATGACCTCACCCTTACTAGGTAAACGGTTCCACGACCTTGAAGTCATACGGTAAAAAATTCAGTCACCAAAACCTTGCTCTAACTAGGTCAAAAATTTCACAACCTTACTGTCATCAGGTAGTCACTAGCCACTGCCACACCCTGTCCATATAAAAAGTTTCCATTGGCATGATCTACTGTCAGTACTACTAGCTAGTTATACTGTAAGAACTCACAACGTAAGTCGTACCACCAAAGTAGAAAGCACACATGGCTTGGTTTTAGCTAATATCTGCCATAGACCTACATCCAAGCTCCACTGTTATGTAGTTGCCATCAAGTGACAGTCACTAAATTGGATTCAGGCTATTTCCCCAAACAGTGGATTTCCAAAATGATTGTGACTGCTCTGTATACCACCCACAAAGCAGGCTCTAGTTTGTAACTGTGGGATTCATCAAAGCAGCATTACTGTAGCTGCTGTTGAACACAGCACCACTACAGTAAACTAGTAACATCACTTCAGAGTCATTATTGGTTGCTGCTGTTTTTCCACAGAACCATCGGAGATGAACTTGGAGAAGCCAAAGCCAGCGGTAACCTTGGGAACACATTGAAGCTTTTGGGACGGTTTGATGAAGCAGTAGTTTGTTGCCAAAGACATGTAGACATCACCAGAGCCATGTACGATAAGGTGAGTCATGGTATGAAAAATGAATAGGGAATGCCTCTGAATTTCAGAAATAAAATTTTAGGACTACAGTAACTTACTTAGGTGTTTAACATTTCTTGAGTCCACACAGTTAGTCTCCCATTCAGTCGATCAGCTCCAGACTCTGCATCTTGATGGCCTCTAGTTTCTAGCTTTGAGTTGCAGCTGCACATCTTAACAAACAAACATCTTGGACATATGTGAATAGCATGAGTAACTTCTTAAATTGTCTGGAATCCCGCTTTAACGTGGAAAGCAATGTGATATAAAAGGTTAAAAAACATTCTGACAGTATAACCACAGAACGCACTTTTTTTTTATTGCTCTCTTTTGAAAAGATCAATCAGACGCTTCAGATTAAAAGGCCCATTTGCTTTAATTAAACACTTTTACAACTAAATTAGAATAAATGGATGCCTAGTTGTTTTAGATCATGACACATGACATGCTCTGCAACCACCGAATAGTTTTGGTAGACACCGTAACTGTGGAGCATCAGCTTACCAGCATCTAGAATAGTTTGCCAGCCCACATGCAAACAAGAGGGTCTGGCGTCAGTGTATTTTAAGTGTATAATTACAACACTGGTTTCCTTCTGTGAAAAACTGGTGTGCGTGCTGTAGGTTGGGCAGGCTCGAGCGCTGTATAATTTCGGGAACGTTTACCACGCGAAGGGCAAGAGCATCTGCTGGATTGGACCGGAGCCAGGAGAGTTCCCCGAGGAAGCCAGGATCGCACTGAAGAAAGCTACACAGTACTATGAGTGAGTTGGTAGCACTGTTATAGGATGTTTACTTTTTCTTTCATTTTGATGGCTCTTAGCAATGATACAGGTGGCGTCATGGTTAGCGACTGTTCTTGACTGGAAGGTCACAGGTTTGATCCCCACGACAGCCATGTATCCTGTGAAAGTGTCATTAAGCAAGACATTACTTTACGTCAAGACAGTGAACAACATTGTAAGTCACTCTGGATAAGAGAGAGTGTCACCTAAATGCCTAAAATGTAATGTAATGAGTTGGTAGGTTATTACGTGATGGCCATGTTAGTAAAATTGCAATGCCCCGAGTCTCTAAAGCACACCTTGCTAGCCTCAACTTTCTCAATACTTTTAATGGGAATACACAAGTTGTCTTCTTGAATGTCGTGTTTCCTCGAGCCTAAAGTTAACATCTCTAAACCAGGAAATACTGCGTTTCAGTAAAGCTGGTTAATCCACAAAACCTTCCTTATGAGCTCAGCCTTGAATGGGAGGGTGGCATTGACTAAGCCCGAGAGGTGAGAAAATGTCCTTGCCTTTGATATTCAGCCCAGTCAATTTGTCATCATGAAACAAAAGAACCAGGATGGTCTCTGAACTAAGGGAATTATTGGGTGTGGGCTCTCTAAAAGGCTGGAAACAAAACATAATCTATTTCTTCTTCCGTAGGATGTTTTATTATGTGAATGGAATGTAAGATGAGTATGTGTGTATCTATTTTTTGTGCTCCTGTGTTATGAAGAGCAAACCTGAGCCTGGTGAAGGAGATGGGTGATCGGGCAGCTCAGGGTCGGACCTATGGTAACCTGGGTAACACTTACTATCTGCTGGGAGACTTTGAAAACGCTGTAGCCGCCCATGAAAAGGTAAGCATCAAGTTGGTAGTGGCAGTTAGAAGTCTGTCCTCAGCGTCTGCTACACAACACCTGCTTCAAGTTGCTTTTCAGCTTTGCCATTTATAGTTTTCTTTCTTTTAGCCTTGCCTTTCTATCTACAAAGATTTCCTCCATTTTGTCAGTCCGCATGACTGTGAAGGCGATGTTCCCCATCTTAATTACCTCAGAATCTTGCTCGTTAATCTTGACCTTAATGGCAGTAATGTGCACCCTACTGTTTGTCCTGGTTGGCAGCGCCTCCTCATCGCTAAAGAGTTTGGGGATAAGTCGGCTGAGAGGAGGGCCCACTGTAACCTTGGCAACGCTCACATTTTCCTCGGCCAGTTTGACATGGCAGCTGGTCATTACAAGTAAGTAAACCAGCAGGCCTCTCACCTGGTGGCGCAGGGTTGGCCGGTATCTCCCTATATGATCATCACACTTGGATAATACGATTAGGTTGTTGTTGTTGGGGTTTTTCATTCTATCATGATTCTGCATCCGAACTACAAATCACTTTTTTCTGTCTGCCGACCGCAGTGAGGATCTGAAATAATCAGCCAGGGCAACAATGTCAAAATTATACTAATGAATAAACAACCATGAATCAATTTGTATAAAGTAGATTAGATGAAAGGTAAATGATCCCTATTGGGAAATTGGGTCATCCCAGCAGCAGAGAATAAGATATAGATAAGGATGAGACAAACAGGGAGCACTGAACACAGTCCAATTATTTACAACAATGAAACGTATTTAGAATAATACAGCAAACAAATAATGACACAGTGTCTTCATAATCCAGGAGCATTAGTAGATGAAATTCAAAACGTTTCACTCCCTTGCTCTGACATTTTCTAGATACAGAAGCTCAGAAAATGGCAACAAAGGAAGAGAATAAAAGACTAGATAACTATCATTCTTCTGCACCCACCCTAGACATTCTTTGACGTGTCTCCTCTCTCCCCCTCCGTGTGTTTTGCCCCCAGGAGGACTCTGCAGCTGGCCAGGCTGCTGAAGGACAGGGCAGTGGAGGCCCAGGCCTGTTACAGTCTGGGGAACACCTACACACTACTGCAGGACTATGAGAGAGCCATTGATTACCACCTCAAACATCTGGTCATCGCTCAGGACCTCAAAGACCGGTATCTGCCATAAATGCCATTTGTTGTAGGCTTTTACTCCCACAAACTGCCTTTGAAGTACAGTGGCTGCATACATTTTGTTACTGCCATGCTCTACCCATTGAGCTGCAGTGACCTCCAATAAATCGGCTAAAGTCAAGGGGAAGCAGCATTTCGATGGTGTCTTCCTTCCATAATTCGACGTACAGTATATCTGGTTGAAACAACATGTTGAGGCAGCTTGTGCGTGATCTTGAGCTGTCACGAATTTTGATTCTTTAGAATGAATAAATATGGTCCACTGTATAAAAACCATTAAAATATATGCAGTTTTCCTGTAAGTAAAGTAATGGGATTCTGATACAAAAATGTGAGAAAATAATTTTTTTTACAAGTTTATTGTTAAATATGATGTAGAGAGTTGCCTAACAAGGTGAAAGTCATTTTTCATTTCATCGTGACTTTAAAGTTTTATTCAAGAATATGATTCTTCAGGATTATGCCCGATATCCAATGTATCTGGATGTATAATGCAGCATTGTTTTCCTCACTTCTTTCCTATTTTTTCCCCTGTGAATTGGTGTTGCTTTCCCACACCCCCATCCTTGATCATTTATGTACGCTATTTCATTCACACTCCACTCACTATGTTTATGTGTGGCCCATGTACAACAATGTGTGCCCTGCCCATTCTTGCATAATCCAAGCTGGAGTTACTCAGCCTGTTTCTGCCTGTGTTGCTACAGGGTCGGTGAGGGCAGAGCGTGTTGGAGTCTAGGAAATGCCCACACTGCCCTGGGGAATCACGAGCAAGCCATGCACTTTGCTGAGAAACATCTGGAAATTGCCAAAGAGGTGATTGTTTACGTTTACCTCCTTCCTACGAGAACGCAATCAGTATCTGCCATCTGGTCACACCCCCATCTGGTGGTTGTCTGGGGAACAGCGGGGAACTGGCACTATTCCACAGCTATTAAAAAAATTTGACTTCATGGAGAACTGGCCACTGCCGATATTGGCCAGGACTCATAGTCACCACCACTTACTTGTAGTCATAAAATCATACTGCACACACATGCAAAGACGGCAAAGAAGACCTTGAATTTCAAGGAATGTTTTATGCACACAACTTACAAAACCAGTGTACTGAAAAGCCCACTCAAATTTTGTCACATTGTTTTGTATTTGAGTCATATACTCACACTGAGCTTCTTTTACATCGACTATATTCATGTGTTCGGTCCAGACTGGAGACAAAAGTGGCGAGGCGACGGCCAGGATGAACTTGTCGGACTTGCGGCTGGTCGTCGGCCTCAAGTCCAACTCCAACATCCATTTCAACAGCTACTGCAACACCAACACTAACAGCTCCGTCCTGCCAGCCGGCCACCAGGGCTACCGCTCCCTCCCAGGTAAATCTGCACTCCTGGACACGTTCTCAGATAGAGTTTAGGTCATGTTGGGATCCTCCATCAGAAACATTTTGGCTATTTAAATCCCATTTTGTGTGTTTTTACAATAGATTTGGATGATTTACGTCCATCTGAACTTTAGAGAACATGACATTCTCCTCCGACTCCAGTGATCACAACACCCCCGTTATTATGTTAAAAGTAGATGTGGGGTTTTGCCAGACAAGCCACATCCTGAAGAGTCACTCCGTATGCAGGGTTTGGGTCTGGTTCAAAGCAGCTTCTGTAGCATGGCTGAGTTTGCAGACATAAAAAACATGAAGAGAAACTATTTTATTATACTATGTAGCTCCATTTCTTTTAATTATTTTTTTTTTACAATGTGATACATTGTTGAACTGACTGAACAAGGGGTGCTGTAAGCAGGCACAGGGGGGTGACATTTTTAGAAGACATTTTTGCATTTTACTTCTTAAAGCACAGGTTTGGTGACTTTTGACAGAAGTTATGGGACTGGTTTGGATAAAAATACATGTCTGTTTTCATTTAGCTTGTGTTGTGTGGGTGTGTCGTGTATGCGTCACTTGATGGTCTTGTCGCTCTCCAGAATTTTCAGTGTCTGGAATATTTCTCCATAGCAGCCAAACAGACTGAAATGTCCAGATTATTAAAATATGCATGAAAGACACATGGAAAATCAAGAAATCTATGTTATCTACTCTGCATAGAGGAATACAAACAAATAGCTCAAGTGGCTGATACAGGCTAATTAGTCCAAACGAAGAACTGGAGTAGCCTGTAACACCTAATGAGCCACAGAAGCCTGCAGTTCCTACAGATTAGGAAAATGCCACATTGTTTTTTAATGATATCCAAAAGCTCATGCAATAGCTTACAATAATAAAATATTTGTCAGATAAATGCTTTATTATATGCCAACTTGGGCACAAGTGACTTTTTAATGAGAAGGCAAACGAGCCATAAAGTTTTGGAGGCTCATTTCACATTTATGAATGACTTTTTGCGGTGAAAGTGTGAAGCTCCACTAACTAAGGCATTTTCACTCTCCTTTTGCTGTTCAGCCACTTCAGGCTGCTGTTACCATGTGGGAAATGACTCGTCTTCCTCGCTTGCACAGTTGGACCCGATTTTGTGGGTCTATGAAATTAATAAGTCTCATGTTAAGAAAGGTTTCTAACTGTACACAGCCTACACACAAAGTGCTGTGAAAGGAAGTCATCGCCCTTGTGAGTCTGGCACATAAAATGGTGTCAAACGTCTGTAATTGCACACAGATGCATATGAATTAAACCAGGAGACCAGAGGCAATAAAGGAGAGCTGCTGATAGGGGTGTAGCCACACCCCCCACTCCCCTACTTCCACCGCCTATGCTTACGGCTGTGGAAATGTTCAATTTTATGGGGAAATGTTACCAAGGTCTGGACCTTGGTGTCCTCATATGTGGCTACAGCCATGAATTCAGCCACACTGTTGGATTTTGTGTCTTTGTTTCAGGAGTCAAGTCCCCGTCAGGGAGGAGAGGCAGTGCAGAAAACTTGGAACTGCTGAGACAGAGTCCGGACAAAAGTCCACCTGGGCGTACACAGCCACATTCAGTATGTATACACTTACTTCACAAGGCAACAATGTCTGAGGTAAAATCGGGGGGTTTTTGGATAGTAAAGTGCAATATTATTTTTTCAAAGTTGCATCTTGGAGTGTATTATTCTCCTATTTCTACCACCTATCTATTTGTAAAGCATTAGATATCATGAAAGTATGAATCCTGTTCTTCTAACATGACTGTGTATGCACACTGAATGTGCAGGACTGGGATGAGGATGTATTCGCCAGGTCTTCCAAAAGTGACACAATCAAGGCTTCCACTAAGCTCTTCCTGTTCCACCGCCTGAAAAGCAAGAAGCAGAAGAACAACAAATCGTCCTCTAAAGGCCAGCAGGAAAGCAGCAAGGAGCGCTCAGTCCCTGAGCTGGACCCATCAGCATCAGCAAAGGTACCTCTAAACAGCTGTCATCATTTGACATCATCAGTACGCTTTTGTACCTTCAAATACATTTCTAGAATTTTCTTTTCAGCAATTTTGACTTTTGACCTCTTGGAAATGACTATAAGCTCCAATAGCAAAGACGCCTGACATGTCACTGCTTAACTTAATTTTCTGAAGGCCTTTTCTGATGTTGTCAAGTCTATTTGTAATACTTAAGTGTTTGTTTGGTGCTTTTCTTTACACTATAGGCAGGATCACGGGACACACTGGGAGAGGATGGCTTTTTCGACCTCCTCTCTCGTTTCCAGGGAAACAGAATGGACGATCAAAGGTGCTCCCTATTGGACGGCCAGAGCCGTCTCCCTACCCAATCCTCTCCCTCCTCCACCCCACCTGTAGCCGAGAGGAAATGTGAGTTGGCCCCTCCCTTTGTGTTTTACCCTGTGTTCCCACCATATGCAAGAATCGTGAAAACAAACTGGTCCTGAAGGGAGTCACAGCAGTACAATACATTTTCCCCATGAATCTTGAAACCTCCAATGACTGTCACTGAGTTAAGAAGCATAGCATTTTGAGTCCAGTCCTGGTTGACCATTAGGCCCATATGGTGTGACTGCAGCATGTCCAAAAATATGTGCTTTCCTTAAGAACTTTTGTGTACGCAAATTTTCAAGTGTTAATAAGTGTTGATTGGATTTGTATAAACACTCATGATTTCAACACGTTCAGAATTCAATTAACACTGACAATTTTGCTGTATACCTCATCCTTTGTGTTGTGGTGTGAAAGATGTCTCAAGTTTCTGGAAAGTTTTTCCATGTTCATACTCTAACTGTAAACCCCTCCATCCCATCCTCCCGTTTCTTTACCCTATCACTCTCTCTCTCTCTGCTCTTATGTCCTTCATGTATATTATTTACCTGTGGGTGATCTGAAGGGGCTAAATCATTAAATACGGGAATGATTCTCACTTTGGTGCAAGAGGTCCTGGGTTCACATCCTGAACCAGCCTCCACAAATGTTACAATAGGAGCTTCACAATGGCTATCTAGGGGGATAACTCTAAAAGCTCTCGAACAAAAGGTGGAGCCTATGTGCTGGATACGTGTGTACATGTATGTGATGAGAGACGAGAAAGAAAAAGGACTGGTTGATGAGTAAAACACAGAGCTCACCCCATCCACCGTCAGAGCAGTACCAGTACAAGCATGCTCCACTATGAGCGACCAGCTCCTTCTCTTCTTATGAGGAACTATCCTCTATCCAGGTTTGTTTTTAGCATTATATGTTGAATCATCAAACAAAACAAGTCCAGCAATAAAAAAAAAAAAAGGCAGGCGGGGGCAGTTTTTGTTAGCAGTTAATAAGGTTTGGTAGTGGATTCCTCTCCAAGCATCTGTTCCTCACTATTCTTCATAGGAGGCCACCATGCATACAAAACCTCCTGCCTTTGAGTCACAGGTTTTCCACCAATCCATGTATGCCTGTCAATCAAAGCTAACATCATCCCCCTTGTTAACACTATGGAGGTTAAACGCAAGGGACAATGACGATTTTCCTGCGTTCAACTTGAACAAATTGCCCACACTGATGATAATCATCTCTGCTTCAGCTATTTTGGAGTGCGAGACACCATTGCAGGATCCTGGTCATTTCCTGGAGCTGCTGGCGAGCTCCCAGGCCCGTCGTCTGAACGACCAGCGAGCCAGCCTGAGCCATTTTCCTGGCTTGCGACTCAGCAGCTCCGACCCGCCGCGCACACCCTCCACCTCCAACACAGATCAAGCCCACTCACAAGGTGATTACACAGGAGGAGGTACCGCCAACTGTCACCGTCTCCAGTTTCACTATTTGCAGGTCCTGACCTGCGCTCCTTTTCTCCTCCCAGCCCCCAACTCCAGCACAGATCCTCCCCACACACCCTCCCTGTACAGCCGTCTGGAGGCCAGCGCTGAGCACCCAGAGGGGGACGATGTCTTCTTTGACATGCTCGTCAAGTGCCAGGTAAAAACAAGGACTCTAATATCTTGCTTGCTGCCCAAGACCTTCTGATTGATAATGACCTTTCAGTGTCCATAGCCAATAAGGAGTGTGCTCCATATTACTGATGCAAATCCTTCTCAGCTGTCCTTCCTCTTACACTGTTATCACTACTATACTTCACGTCTTGTCGAAAGGAATACTGGGAAATGTAGGAAATAGACAAGGCAGGTAGATGGAAAATGGGTACAACGAAAAAGGAAATTACAACACTACATCACAAAAGAACTCCTGGAATTTGTTCATAATAAATGTATTATTTAACAGTATGGTGAATTTTTCCTTTTTAAAATGCCAACGATACATGTTTTCTTGTGCCACATTGGAAGTTGCTTCAGATAAGTGTCTGCTAACGTAACTGTCCTGTCTATCTCCATTTGTTTCAGGGCTCCAGACTGAACGACCAGCGGTGTGCCGCTCCCCCCTCTACAACTACGGGAACTACCGTCCCAGACGAGGACTTCCTCAGCCTCATCCTGCGCTCCCAGGCCAACAGGATGGAGGAGCAGAGGGTGCTGCCGCCCCCTGGCTGCACTCAGTCCAAACCAGACTGACTCCAGGGTGGAGTGTCACCTTATCTCAGGATGTCAGTTGATGTTGATTTTGGTTTTCGTAACCCACACCACCCTTTATTTCCTGCCTTTTTGGATTGTCCTGATGACATTCCTGTGAGGCTACAACCTCATCAAGACTGCCAAGAATGCAAGGGATGCTTCAAGGAATAATGGACTTACTTTATGCGATACTGGGCATGTAAGACTCTACAATAAGAGATTCCAGTGTTTTCCAGACTTTTCAGGGTCCTTTTTAGTTGGCGGCTCGTCTGGGTAGTCACCACCTTTTTCTTGCGGTGGTATATCCCGTTGCCTGCTTTTAACCAGAGACCTCAGCACCGCTGAAGTCTGTCTACTGTGGAAGCTTGCATCAAGCTACTCCCACAGGCTGTGGGTTGTGGTCGTTCATTGGCTTTGACACAAAGCATCTTGTATTCCAAGATCATAAGCCAAACCGAAGAGATTTCAGCTTTTGTGATGAGGGTTAAGAGATTAATCCTTCCATTAACTTCTCACCTCTCTGTTTTTAAAGTGTGGCATGAAGTGCATGCACTAGTCATGCCTAAGGGAGCTGTTCTCTTATCAGGAAATGTGTAACGTTGCACAGTCCATCTTCCTAATCTCGATTTTAATTCACCTCAGACCTCCAACCGTGTCTCTATTACAGAAGGCCAAATGACAGCAATCTCCTCTGGGGAAATAAAATGGCCCTTTAACCAACACTCAGATCTGCAACTTTTGAGGTGATTGGAGCCATTTATAGTTTCCTGCTTCTGTATTTTGTGTTGGAGGTTGTTTTTTTTATATTATGTTTGCAGCAATCCGATATGTGTAAATGCAATTAACTGATGAGTGGGATTTTTCATCTTACAGGGGATTAACAAATGTGAGAAAAAAAATCAAGTGTTTTATTCTTGCTTTTATATTTACAATTTCTCCTGACCTTGGGGAAATAAAACCTTTAATCAGAAGAGCCACAACTTTTAATCTACATTCTAACTCCATTTATTTAACCCTTGTTATTTACAAAGTACATGGGATTTCTTCAAGTGGCGTGCTTTGGTAAACAAAATAGAATTTCAGTGTCAAATCTTTTGCATCTACAGTATATATCTATAAATTAGTGTATTTACAAATCATTCTCTGTATCAGTGCATCATATTCAGACCAGATGTTCTCAATGGCTCAGATTCATACAATCAGAACAGGTGAGGGAGTGCAAAACAAATGGACAGCAATTTAGGCTACATGTGCACTGTGGTCCTGTGTCCAAGGAAAAGGATGTGCCATCACATAATTACCAGATCTAACAAATGAGTACGTTTTTCAAATGATTGACCCACATGGGGCTTAATGGTAAAAACAAAGTTTAACCAAAGAGTGCTATGCTTCAAACAGATTTTCAGTATTCATATTTCTACACTTGGATGCCATGACTACAGCTTTCCACAAGCAAAAAAGAGAAGGGTGGTGGGGGTGGACACAGGCCCCTTATGTATTAAAGTGCATGTCACATGGCTTAGGCTATATAGTCCATGATACAACTGTACCCATAACAGAATGTAGGCCTGTTATGCCTCTGAAGTCAGCCTCTCCTCTTCATGCCCCCTGCATCTGCAAGGAAGAAAAAAAAAATCATCTTTGTTGTTTCTATTATTTATGTATTTGTCTAGATCAGTAATTCTTAATCCTGGGCCATGTTCGGAATGGGATACTACCAAACCAAACATACGACATGTGCCATAGAGGTACTTATTACACGGCTTTGTTGAATACTCGATTCTGATTGGTCAATTATGGCATTCTACGGTCTGTTATTTCTGAACAGCAGACCGTTGCTGTGGACGCATTTCTAATCATATCAATCCACAGAAAGAACTCCAGTAAATTTAGTTGCTTTAATAATCAAATTAACAACGAGAGCGCCTCTCCTCGTTGCCTATCGCCAAATTATTGATTTCTTTAGTAAGTAGCCATGTAATAAATGGAATAATGTACAGCAAGCCGATCATTATTGCTAAATGAACCCCGTCAGGGTGATTCAAGACTGTCGGGGTTCATTTAGCAATAATGACCGGCTCGCGGTACATTATCCCTTACTTACTGCATGTAGTGTGTGTATAGTATAAAGTATCCCATTCTGCCTCCATCCTCAAGAGTCCCCCTGGTTTTCGGCTCCACCTGGTGGTTAATTACATTCACCTGGTGTAATTAGAGGCTGTGTGAGAGCTGAGGCACCAGGTGAAATAGAAAACCAGCAGGACTCCTCCTGAAGACCAGGATTGAGAGCCACTGGTGTAGCTGAAGTGATTAAACATCATCCTATGCCATTTGGACCTCATTCCGTTTGCATCCCCAGTTTAAAATATCAAAGCAATGATCAGAGGAATGGCAGAGCAGGTGCGCTTCCTCTGATTGCCTGCTTGGCTATGGGTGCTCCGCTACAGTCAATACTTGCAGGAAAAAAAAACACCCAATGAGTGGAAAAAGCGGCACTCCAGCGAAAGTATAGATGCAAGACTTTTTGCTCAAATTCACGTTTTTATTTAGTCTATCAAGCTAACGCGTTTCGGCATAGTGCCTTAGTGCCGAAACGCGTTAGCCCAATCAGAATCGTGCCTTCATCAGAGCATCAAGATGATGCTCTGATGAAGACACTATGCCAAAACGTGTTCGCCTGGTAGACTAAATAAAAACATGTCATTGGGTGTTTTTTTCTATCAGAGGAATGGCATTGACCTCTTGGTTTCCACTGGAGTAAGCTGCATTTGACCTCACCTATTCCCACAACAGTTAAAGAAGCAGCCGCGCTTCTCCTTGAGCCGGTACACCCCAGAGTTCGGCAGATCGTTGCACATCGACAGGAATCTTTGCAGCTCTGACGTTGGGGCTCCACTCTGCTGCTGTTGCTGAAGGATACAAATCAGAACATTTCGTTAATCTGCACTGTCAAAAATGGAACAAAATGAATTCGCAGAAACAGCCATGTAAGCCACCTTTAAGAGAAACGGCACTATTCTCTGCTTAACACACTGAAATTGAGCCAGCACACAACTGCATCATTTAAAGATGAGTGACAGGGGGTTTCTAAATTCAAATTTGATGATGCAAATTAAAGTGAGAGTATCCTTCACCTTGATGGTGTCATAGGTGTTGGTGATGAGGGTGATGAAGAGGCTGAGGATCATGTAGATGAAGAGCGAGACAAAGGTATAGAGGTAGACTCTGCTGAAGACCCACACCAGGCTGCTCTTCTGCTGCATGTTCTTGAAGGTGGGGAACATGTCGTCTCCGTTGATCAGCGAGAACAGGCACTCCGACACCGTGTTCAGGGTGCGGAACTAACAAAGAGGTCAAAGATGAGAAAAGTTAGGTCAGAGGTGTGATCGTGTTCTTTTTCAAGACGTCAGGCTTTTTGACATTTTTTCTAATTACGATTCTGTTTCTTTTCTAGACTCCCCACGTTACTTCCTACAGTAATTTGGGGGAGGGGGATAATTCTGATCACATCCTTGTTAAATCAAGGTTGCATTAGGCCTTATAATGCCTTAAAGCTGGGTACACTGGAACAAAAATAAAGCTGGTTATTAAACAGTTTTTATCCTGCATGATTGCTGAGCACTGAAATGAACAAAAGCTGGATCAGAGTCAAAAACATGTTTTGGTTGATCCCATTTTACACTCTTTGATCCCGAGTAAATCCAGCCAAGTTTCTTTGTATTATGTAAACACTCCTTGCCTTCTCATGATATGGGCCGAGGACAATCCAGCCACAGAAGCAGTAGCTCAGGTAGATTATCCCGGCGCAGCAGACGAAACGGATAACATTCGGGAAAGCTGCCCTCAGTGTGAGGATGAGAATCTGGAAATATCCACAGAAAACATGGTAATAGACTTGAACATGCACACCCAGAGAAAACCTGATCCAAGTACAGGGCAGACTGAAGAAGATAAACCTTGTTAATACATTTTCCCCTGGAGAATAACTTCCAACTTATCAGTGACTACCTATGATTTCGGAGTCCGTTCTGAATAAACATGATTAACTCTTCCAAAGCCATAGAAGTAAGACTTGAGCATGTGATGTCAAGTTGTAAAATCTTCAACCGCTCCATAGAGACGATGAGTGAGACAGATCACATGGTGTGGGACATAACACGGGGATGGATCACTCAAACGTGTAAACCAATGGGATAGCAGTTAGGGAGAGAACCTATTTAATTTGATGCGAAGCGGCGGGATTGTTCAAAAATCTGTGATAGTTATATTGGCTGGAATTTTTATGTACGCCTCCTGGTGCACAATCAGGTCACCACTAAAGATGATCTGTTTTCCAGGAAGTAAAAGTAAAGAGATTTTGATATAAGAACACAAGAAAATACATTTAGTTGATGTTTTTTGGCATAAAGTATCAAATAGTTGTATGGTATAATAGAATGAGCTAGAAAGACCAAGATCATTTTTCATTTTGTTCAAAGTTATTGCTTTGGGTATGATATAGTCATGAATCTCAAAAGGCTGTCGTGTATGTATGTGAGCTGCACAATTGAAAAGCAAATGAAAATTATCCAGTCTTACATTGTACTTCTTGAAGTAGCCCATGTAGCGGATGACGCCAATCCAGACCAACATGGTGCCTATGCCAAGGAAGATGCTGCACACATCGTAGCTTGTGAGGGTCTAAAGAAACGGTGTGAAATCAGATGTTTGAAGGATCCTGTGAGCAGACAGTAACTAATATTCTGGATAAACGTCATACCTGCATTGTGATCAAACATACTTTTTTCTGAATATTACTCAATATTCTGTTATTGCAATGTCCATTTTGAATTAAGTTGATCATGAATTGACCTCAGCCCTGATAGCAAATGCCCATCACCTTGGTCTGGATCTCTATTTTGAGAATGGAGCCAATGATGGTCAGTGTGTCGCTGACAATGATCAGGATATACCAGCCGCTCAGAAACTCCAACTTTTCCGACCATGAAACCTCTTTACCGCTGTAGTTCCTGCAGTAGAGTGTGTACTCCTATTTGGAATAGAAAATATACTTGAACAGTAAATTTATGCAAGGCAGGAGTCAATATGAGGAGTGATTAATTTTTGTTTGCATTTATTCCCTTAATATTAGGAGAGCATGCATGAACACAGTCCTGTATCTCCCCACCATACCCCTTGTATCAAAGCAGCCATTGTATGGGATACATTAGAGAAAAGTGCACAACTTGAAATTTATTTCAGTGTCACTTCAGTTGACTTACAAACTGCAGCCGTATCCCACTGAGCACTGAGCGGGTGCAGAGGGTGAGGGAGGTGATGCATGTTATAATGATGAGGCAGTCAAACAGCACAGTGAAGTATATGTTTCTAGCAGCTGAAGGCACAGAGAAATTCAGATTATGCACGTTTGAAAATGAAGCACATCTTCAAACACAGTTTAAGTGAGTACATTTACACGTATCATGGCAAGACCACTGACAGCAGCCTACATAAACTCCAGCAATCCTGCAACACTTGGGCTAAAGCAAGAGGGTTAGGGTTAGGCTCAGCTCATCTGACTCACATGCTCCAGTTACTTTCCAGTCTCTGCATTCATTGATCTCCACATCATTTTCCAGGTCGACCTTTATCCTGCCGCTGTGGGCCTGGTTGTTGAAAGTGATCTGTTAACCAGAGAGCAGAATTCAAAGGGGGAGCACAGAATCTTAAAGAAGGCTTGCATTCAAGCAGCCAAACCCTGAAGCTAATGATTACGTAGCCAGACCCAAAAGCTAACCTTGCACT
>OMOV01048357.1:1610-16173 GCA_900312565.1 Beryx splendens | reverse complement strand
TATAGCAATAAACCCCCAGCGCGGCCTGCGTTACTGCTGTCATGGGTACGATGGTAAAGTACTCGTAACCACTGTAAAGATCGTCCTCAAGGGTATAAAAGCTTTTGCACAACGGTTACCAACGCATGTGTCCCGCCTGAGAAATGTTCCTCAAAGCAGTATCGTATATGTAAGAATAAAAATAAGATCGCTTATAGCTCCCCGGTTAGTTATCGGCACGGTTGGAACGTGTCTTTGACCAATCACAGTTTCAGCTTGACCATTTGACTTAAGCGTTTTAACACTAGATTCATTTGAATTTTCTGACCCGGGCATGGGGGTCACCTGCTGTAGAGGACCGAAGCTGGAGATGTTTTCTTATTCTCCTCGTGGTTGAGTGTAGACAACTAAAGAATCTGAAAGCTCCTGACGGCCAGCGGAAGCCGTAGAAGGTGCGAGCGGGAGCCAGGAGGACAGGGAACAGGCCCGATAAACAGAATATGTAAATACGGTGGATGGGTGGCCACATTTCCAGGAAGGGGAAGTGATGACGCAGTGGAACAGGCTGAGGGTGGACGCAAACAGGATGCTATCTGCTGTGGCTTCCTGTGCAATTTTAGAAATCACTTTTTCCCATGAATTTTTTGTGACAACAAAAATATAAAAAAAAGTCGTGCTGTTTTCACAGGAAGTAGAGGAGTATCTTTATAGACCCACTTTCAGTTATCCAACCATTTAGAGAGCTCCTCACTGTGGCTGTGTACCGACAAGCATCAGAATGTTAAAATACACTGAGGCCCAGTAGAGAGACTGTTGTGGAATCTTGCCAGATGATATTTGACTTTTATGCAGCTATTAGCAAGATGCTTAAAAACTATTGTTCAACATTTATAAGGTTTTGCATTGTGATCACTTGCAGAAGAAACCCAAGAGTTGTCTGTTGGCGGGGCTGTGTACAGTGTATGGTGGCGAAAGGCGGCACAGTTCTTGACCTTTTTTATTTACTCTCTGCTTTCAGGATATGCTGAGACATTGACGCTGCACTAGACCCTGAATGGAGCTTGACTGGGGCTTGGACTGGCCAAGGTGAGCATTTGTGATATGGGGGAAAACGCACACTCCCTCTCTCACACACACACACACTCAAACACACACCCCAGGTAGACGATCCGTGATAGGTTCAGACCATCTTTATTTTTAGCTAGCTATGAGATTTAATACTGCGTGCATTTTTGGCGGTTGCTGTGTGTGTACCTGATGGTTTGTGCAACACATCTTGCCTTATCCTTGAGCACGTTTCACACTGTCAGAAGGAGCTGATTCAGGGTCAGTGGCGTGATGCCAGGCCTGTTGTGACTCATCTGTGGCGTAGTGGGCCGCTGTTCACAATCTCTCACTCTCCTCTTTCAAGAGGTTTTGTCAAGTCAGGTTGTCAACGAAAGATTTCAAAGATGTCAGACTTTTCAAAAAGTGCAGGATCTCATGAGGAGTGAACAAGTGACACACTCACAAATACGAACATACAGAACACACAGCGATTGTCTAAGTCCCATGAGAACACAATTGCCCTGCCCAGGTTGTTTGTGACAAGGATCCGCAGACCTTGCGTGAGGCGAGCCTTTTTGCAAGAAAATAATATGTTTCCGTGTTGAAAACCTATTTACAGTTACTTGGGTCTCTTGCATTCCTTCCCCACAGCCAGAGTAGAAACCATACTACCCTGGTATGATTTCCCTCTGCTCAGAAAGCCTCCAAGCAGCACAGGCTCTGCTGTTTGTCTGTTTCAGGATTTGAGGCTGACTGAGGGCTGATGTCATCTTTCTCCACTGCTGCAGAGGTGAGCCTTAGGACAGAAACCAGGAAGGAGGCACGAGAGGAGGGAGGGCAGAGCGAGGCAGGGGGAGAGAGACGAAGACGGAGCAGGGCAGCCAGATTTAGAGAGGGGGTGGTGAAAGGTAGACGGACGTGGAGCATGTAGTGCAGATTTATGGCACGGAGCGTGTCTGAGACTTGGTGCTCGTCTAGTAGTAGTAGTAGTGCTAGTAGTAGTAGAGTGGGGGACTGGGCTGCATGTCCTGGCCTGCAGTTGTGGAGCTGGAGCTGCGGAGCTGGAGTTGCATAATGACTCCCATCCGCTCTGCACTTTTCCACTCTGGAATGAGCTCATTCCATATTCGTTTGGAGAGAGTGTGTCTGTGTGTGTGCATCTGTGTCTGTGCACGCACGCATGGATTCGTGGATAGCCTTGTATTAGAACAATACCAACCACACGCTACGGCTTTGTGTGTGCGTGTGTGTGTGTGTTTCTGGGTGGGAATGGGAAAAAGCAGTGACCTTAGAGGCCGGCTGCAGAGGTTTCCTCTAACGTGAACTCTGAGGGGGTCAGTCACAGGGCAAGGCCAGAGCAGGAAAACAAGGGCAGGGTCCCCAGCCTAGCACCGCTACACCCAGGGAGGGAGAGAAGGGAGGGGTAGCTGGAGGATGGTATGAGGGAACAGCAGTCAAAACCTGTTGGAAGAAAGATCGGATATAGCCAACTGTGGAGAATGCCGGGTAAAAAGTGCGGAAGAGAGAATTCCGACTAGCCCCTGGAATACAGTCGAGTGAGTCTCGCCTGAATTGTTTCTAGGCTCCAAAACCCCGAGCAGTATGTTTTTTTTCCTTGCTTGTACAGTCCCTGGCAGCCAGACAAAGGAGCAGGCTGGTGAATATCTGCCGTGCTGGGACAGTAGCTCGCACTCATCTCTCTCATAGCCTCTGACTGTGCCACTACATGCCTGAGCATGCGAGTGTTCTGGGAACGGCGTGTGTACGTTGTGTGTGTGTGTGTGTATTTCTGCTGCTGCCGAAGCGGTATCGTTCGGCATGCGGTAGCAACTCTTAGCGGGCAGGCTGGCTGAACGCAGGATGACCCATCTCCCCTGAGGCTCCAAATCACTACATCATCATCAGTCGCTCCTCACAGTGGAACAGATGAGATTTCACTCCCATCAAGCACTAGGCAGGAACCAAGGCCGCTTTACTAACTGGATAGTCTCCCCTCATAAATCTGTAGAAATCTACAATCTACTCTGCCCCTGGAAATCTGTTCCTCTGTACCTTCAATAGCTCAGGGACTTTGTTGATTTTGCATAATTTGTAGGCGCTGACACTAAGCTTTGAAAGTCAACCTGAATATGACATAATTTCTGAATGAACTTGATGAAAATAGACAATTCAATGCAGTCTCCTATCCACACTTATCCTTTCATTAGATTGTGCCACACACATGTGAGTGTATAAAACCACACTCCGTCTCAGTCCGTTCTCACTATGCGTGTTGCACTGCTTGTATGAGTGTGATGTGTGTGTTTGCTTCTAGGTGCTGATATGCGCTGAAGATGAGCGGGGTAGGAGAGAACTCGTTGGAGCCGCTGTGCTCCGACCGCAAACGCAAACTGTCCACCTGTGACACACCAGGCTTAGGGTGAGTGCTGGAACTTCTGTGTGTGTCGTTCATCTATCTCTCCCGTTTGTCTGCCTCTGTTTTTGATCTGCGTGTCAGCCAGTGCGTGAGGTCGTTCCCTTCATCCCAGCCTCAAATCACCATCCCTACCCCCAGTTCAAACGTCTGTCTGCTGCTAGCAACCATCTGAAGCATCTGAGCCCCGGCCGTATGCAGACCATAATAGCTATGGGGGGGTTGGGATTGTCATGGCAACACATCTAACCTCCCTGGTTCCCTGGCAGGTGTGACAAGCGTCGGAGGGAACAGGAGAGCAAGTACATCGAGGAGCTGGCCGAGCTCATCTCTGCCAATCTCTCCAACATCGACAGCTTCAACGTCAAGCCTGACAAATGTGCCATCCTCAAGGAGACCGTGAGGCAGATCAGACAAATCAAAGAGCAAGGTACCACCTCAGTGCGGATCGCACCCATGCATCCCGAGTCACAAACAAAACCACATATCAACAGGCAGAGGTTTTTATAAATGAAGGGAATATTATCATTCTTTTTTCTCTATTTGTGTTTGGGGGGAGTAAAGAATTAATACTTGTAAATCTTGTCAAACTGCTCCTGCAGCGGGACGGAATAATACCAGTGATGAAGTGCTGTGTTTGGTTCATGGTCAGGCTGCTTGAGGCAGCCAGTCAGTTTGGCTGTTTGTGTCGCTGGGGGTAAATGAACACCAGTAATTGAGCCCTATCCGCGGCGGTGATGGCTCAAGGCTGTCGGTGACAGTGTGTATCTGTTAGTGCCAAACGCTGCCTCTCTCTGGGAGACTAATGACACTGGCGACTCAGAATCCATTCTAGACCTTGTAAAAAAGAAATCACTCCTATCCCTAGACCCCTTTGCTATTATTTTGAAGATCTGACACAATTGGATAAGCAAAGGAGGCTATTTGCTTCCACCTGTTTTAGCGAGGCTCAGATGAGATCTGTGAGGTTAAGTGGGAAAGGAAGAAAGAGAGCTATCATATTGGAATCTACCCAGAGGGTCACAGCTGGCTACTGCTGCTCCCAGCGTTGTGCAGCCAGGTTGCCATAGTTACAGGACGGGAATGATGGAGGGCCTCTCTTGTCTTTCTCCTCTCTTCCGTCTGTTGTCCGTTGTACCCCCCCCCCCAACCACCACCACCATTTACACCTCTTTCTACCTTTCCAATCCTTTTCTCAGGTGTCTCTCTTTCTTACTTTTTTTTATGTTTACCCCTTTTCCCAGCTCTGCTAGTTCAGCTCGACTGTTTTGAAATGGCAATAAATGAAATGCCAAATTATTTGTCTCTCTCCCCAAATTACTCAGAATTCCAACCTCCTGCTATATAGAGTGGTATCTAACAAAGCCTCAGACACATGGTGATTTTAAAAATAGAAAGGCATGCTAACCATGTACCCATGAATTGTGCTGCCACCTGGTGGCCAACATTGGTACTAGCGCCACAGCCAGATGAAAATTATAGCACAGCGGCAGTGTGGTGAAATTATGACCACCCAAGAAGAAACCTGGGCGATTTAAAATACACCACGTTGCTGAGTTGACTTTAAAGCTTTGTAGTGTTACCTGTTAATGTTGTTTGTATGCTCTTGTGCACTGTACTGTTAAACAGTCCCGTTCAGTCTATGGGCTGGGGGGCCTAGCAGAGGACATGAGTGGATTTCAGTCCTCAGTCTCAGCAAGCTTTAATCCTCCAAATCAACCATAATTCCTCCAAATGATAAATTCATTACATTTCAGCAACAATCGCAGGGATGCTGTGAGGATTTGTGATTAGGTGTTGTTAATCCGTCCTCTCTAGTGTTACCACACTGTCAGACGCATCCCTGCCAAACTATCCTTCAAAGTAATAATTCAATTTGACTTTAAAGTGGGATGTGGTTTGTTGCTAAAAATAGGCATCGCTAGGTAGGGTTTGGAACCAGATGAGCCTGTCAGGCTTATTTTACATAAACTCTCTTTTCCCCACTTGTCCTCTACCATCTGGCAGCTGCTCAGCGCTTCTCTCCTCTAAATTAAAAGTCACTGCAGAAAGTGTTTGTTGATTTCTGAGTGAAATATCACTTCTTGTGCTGGTTCACACCACGGAAATGTTTTGAAATATGTAAAGTACCAGAGCAAAATACAAACATGTAGATGCCGATGTTAAATGATCAGTAATGTGATCGTAATCTGTCCTCAGGAAAGAGCTCATGCAGCGATGACGATGTCCAGAAGGCGGACGTGTCCTCTACTGGTCAAGGGGTCATTGACAAGGACCATCTGGGACCGCTGCTCCTACAGGTCAGGCTGGGGGCATTCACTGGGGGGCAAAAGACCTAGACCAATTAGCTACCCTTCCATATGCTGGATTAGTGCTTTGCTGACATTGCTCACATCTAGTTAAGAGAAGTCTCAGATGGCTCCTGGAGGGGGGCATACAGTGATCAAGTAAGGTGTATATAATTTAATTATGTGCATCGATAAGTCCTCCTCCATTCAACTCTCCATTTACCTTCCTTCTGCTGTCCCTAGGCCCTGGATGGTTTTCTGTTTGTGGTGAACCGAGAGGGCAGCATTGTCTTTGTGTCAGATAACGTGACCCAATACCTGCAGTACAAGCAGGAGGAGCTGATCAACACCAGTGTGTACAACATTCTCCATGAGGAGGACAGGGAGGAATTCCACAAGAACCTACCCAAGTCCAATGGTGAGACGTGGGCTCATACGCTTGTGTGTGCAAACACATCCAAGAGCATGCACACCTAAATACACTCACAAACATGATCACACACTCACCTGTGCATGAATAATTGAACACCTGAATGCTCATGCACACTGAGCTAGGAGCTTTTCTCTCAATTCGCTGTACCCTCATGGTTATATCTTACCAGCACCAAATGGGGCATCGTGGGGTGGAGAGGCGCCCCGGCAGAAGAGCCACACTTTCAACTGTCGTATGCTGGTGAAGTTCATCCATGGCCAGAGTCATGGGCCGTCAGAGGAGGGGCACGGGGGCCAGCGCTACGAGACCATGCAGTGTTTCGCCCTCACTCAGCCCCGCGCCATGATGGAGGAGGGAGAAGGTAGGAGGCATAATTCAGACATTTTCAATCTCAGATTTAAAAACCTTGATTGTTCTTCTCATTGCCTCGGAAAGGAAATTGACTCCACAATGAAAGCACAAACATGAAAACAGTACAGTTAATAATTAACATTTTTCATTTACCACTACAAAGGCTCTCTGTAACTACCTCGTGTGCTATGTGGGTGTTGAAACCTAGTTTGGATGCTAGAGGAAACGGGTGGGTGAGAGTGGGTTTGTCAACGGACTTATTAAGTTGGCACCTCCCATCACAGAAGTTTTGTTAAATTAGGGCCACAACAGCTCCAGAAGGTTCACGTCCTGACATCCGCTCTCAACACTGATCAGAATTAAACTCATCTACATTACCCTGTGTCTGCACTTAGGCTTACACTTAGTGTGCAGCCAATGACTTATCTCTATTTTAGTCGATTTTTACTCTAGTCCCCCAGATTATACCACACTTGTAAACAAATGTCCTAACCTCCAATCTCTAATGTAGTCACATGAGGAGTTTGCGTTGTACTGATGTTTGTATCTGTGTCTTTATTCAGATTTGCAGTCGTGTATGATCTGTGTGGCGCGACGCATCACTGCGGTGGAGAGGACGGAGAGGTTCAGCACTCGACATGAACTGTCTGGTAAGCTTCCACTTGGCTACGTCTGTCATATTATAACTATGCACATAAGTGCTTTCCACAGGTTCACTTATTTTGTGTACACCAAACTAGTGAAATGAATGGCCTGATTTCTGTGACACAGACTTTTTGAAATATACTCGTATTACACTCACATTTCAATAAAAAGTCCCCACTCTGTTACATGCTGCCGTAGGGGATCTAACTGTATTGACACAACAGAGTGACCTTTAGAGCCGTGGTGCTTCACCAGACATTTAGAGATAACACACAGTAGACTCCTTGCATACCAATCCTAGTTGAAATATGCGTCATACCTCAAATTAATAGGTGTTCTGTTTTCTGAAATTACAGCCAGTTGTATTTTACCACCACCAGCTGTTAACCGTTGTGTAACCTTAACTGTGCGTCCCCAGGTAAACTGATTGAGATTGAACAGCAGAGCTCACTCCACACCACTATGCGTCCTGGCTGGGAGGACCTGGTGAGGCGCTGCATGCAGATGTTCCTCCATCGCAGCGAGGGACAACCCTGGTCCTACAAACGCCACTACCACGACGGTATGTAGTTCTTTGCCTCCCTACCATGTAATCTCCCTTCTCACCATGGCTGAACACCATCTCCTGGCACAATCTTCTTCTCATCTTTTGTCTGTTGATACTGTCTATCTCCCATGTCGGCTCATTTTCATTGTGTTATTCTTCTCTGTCTCTGCCCCAGCTTTCCTTCATGGCCACGCGGAGACCCCGCTCTACCGCTTCTCTCTCTCTGACGGCACCCCGGTCACAGCCCAGACCAGGAGCGACCTCTGCAGGAATCCCAACTCTAATGAGCCGCCCACTTTTCTCTCCACACACCTGCTACAAAGGTGAAATGCCCTCAACACTTCAGTTGTGATTATACCATCACCAGCTTCTCTGTGACTAGTCGTAGTGTGATTTCCCCAAATCATGATTCTCACATTTAATGATTTATTTCTCACTGTGTTGCATGTGGAATTGTATTCAAACTTTATAATTTCCCACGTTCTTACCTAGGGAGCAGAATGGCTACCGTGGCAACCAGGGAGGAGGCATGAGGCCTCAAGGCATGGGCGTGAACAACCCCAACCCGCAGATGAACATGGGTCCAGCAGGGGGCATGGGCATGGGCATAAACAGGGGCTACGGCATGGCTGAACAGGGCAACATGCCACAAAGAGGAGCGCCCCAGTATGCTGGGGGCAACCGCATGAATCCTATGAACCAGATGAATCAGATGAATCCCATGCATCAGATTAATCAAATGAATTCCATGCACCAGATGAACAATATGGGTCAAATGAATCAGATGAATCAAATGAATTCCATGCATCCAATGAACTCTGTAAACCAAATGGGGCCCATGAACCAGATGAATCAAATGAATCAGATGGGTCACCACGGCATGCATCAGCAGCAGCAGCACCAACATCAGCAGATGGGTCAGTTTCATGGAGGCGGTGGTGGAGGAGGAGGGTACGGCCTGGGAATGACCAGTCCCCCCCAGGGCAATCCAGGGATGAACGGCCCCCCACACAACGTCATGGGCTCACCTAGAGTCCGAGGGAGCCCCAAGATGGGTGCCAGCCCCTTCTCACCTGGAGGTATGTGTCTTAGTGCCTACCTTCTGAAGAGTGGCAATAACTGGTATCAACACTTATTAATCGTGGGGGCTGATTTGATGAAAATCTTCTTAAACCAGACATTCTTTTACACCTATCTCACTATAATGCAATTATGGATTGCTCATATGCCTCCTCTGGTTGTGTGTCTTTTGCAGGTATGAACTCTCCCATGAGCTCCAGTCACCCAGGTAACTCTGGGGGTGGAGGAGGAGGGACCACCTTCTCTAGCAGCTCCTTGAATGCCCTCCAAGCCATAAGTGAGGGAGTGGGCAACCCCATGCCCTCCTCCCTCACCTCTCCTCCCCCACACAAGCCTGACAGCTCCCCCAACGTTAACTCCACCAACCAGAGCCAGAGCCAGGGTCAGGGAGGGCCCTGTAAACCAGGCCTCCCAGCACACTCTGACTCCAAGAGCCCTGGAAGTTCACTGGGGGCTGGAGGGGAGCAGCAATCCCAGCAGCACCCACACACCCCTACGACTGACGGCCCTCCTGACAAGCCAGATAGCCAGGCCAGCAGAGAGGGGGGTCCGGCTGGGGGAGAGCCCAACCGACGGGTCCCCGACACCAAGTGCCACAAGAAGCTCCTCCAGCTCCTCACCTCCCCTACAGATGAACTGGTGCCACCTAATCCCACACCTAGCTCCGGCCGCAGCTCCACCCCTGAGGCCAAGGAGGGAACAGCCGGTGTGACCAGCCCCTCCTCTACGGGTGTGTCCTCGTCCACAGGCGGGATCGGTCAGCAGGGTCTGGGGGCAGTGTCTTCTACCGGTGGGACAGGACATTTTACCAATCAGTCCCTGCAGGAGAAGCACAAGATCCTCCACAAACTCCTGCAAAATGGGAACACTCCCGACGAGGTGGCCCGCATCACGGCTGAGGCCACTGGGAAGAGCACCCTGGATCCTGGTGGGCCAGAGGCTGGGCCTACAGCCGCTGGAGGGGTTAGGGGATCAGAGTCGAAGCAAGAGCAGCACAGCCCCAAGAAGGAGAAGACGCACGTCCTCCTCCACTACCTCCTCAATAAGGATGACTCCAAAGAAAGTGGCGATATCCAGCCAAAACTGGAGGAGCTGGAGGGGAGGGGGGCCCAGGGGGCAGGGGTCACCAGCTCCGATCCCCACTCCATGGATGGCAAGGTCAAGATGGAGCCCCCTGATGAGGTAAGGGCACTTGCCTAAAATAAAGAGCTTTATAGTTTCAAATCCTCCATAGGACATTGTTTCCTAATCATCCATGTGTCTTGCTCTTGCAGTTGGAGACCCTAGAAACCATTCTGGGAGGCCCCAGAAACGGCTCTAGCTTTTACCCTGAACCAGACTCCAGAGCAGGGAAAGAAGTGGGAAACAAGCAGGGGAATATGCCCGACAGTTTACACGGTAAGGTGGTCTACTTCTGTGTATCATGTGGACAAAACATTACCAGACTTAAGCCTGGTTCATGCTCCACATGGAAACAAACGCAGCAGAGTGTGCATGGCCAAGATGACGCATTTGCAACCAAAGACAAAGGGCTTGTTGGCCGCACCACCTGACATTTGAAACAACACCGCGGACAGCGCCGCAGCTACGTAGACATACCTCTGTCAAGGATTGGTTGAATGAGGAGGAACCAGAACCACTGGCCCATTTTTTTTTGGCTTTGTTTTTGTTTTGAGGGATTTGGAGAGCTGGATTTTCCTACAGCTCCTCTAAAGTACTAGAGTTTCCAGGTGCATGGTTGTAACAAAAGCATGAGGAGGTACATGGACACACATCTGCGTTCATACGGAGCTTATGCGCATCTACCCACACAGAAAGTATGAACCAGGCATGATGAGGAAGAATCTATGTAAACTACTTTAAATAGGTTTTGACTTATTTTTATTGTGGTTCTTTCTCTGCATCCCTTTAAGCAGTAACTGTTCCCAGTTTAACAGTGTATCTTACAGCCTGGCTGGGTGGTAGAAAGTAACCTAACCCTGTGGTTGTGTGTGTGTTTCAGATGGGGAGAGAGGCCCCATGGCCCCAGGCCAGCGCGGCCCCTACCAGAGAGCCCTGTCTCTGGATGCCAAGCCCATGAGTGGAGAGGGAGGAGTGGGAGGGGGGCTGGCTGGGAGGAGGAATGTCCCCTGTCCCACCCTCGTCAAACAGGAGATCTTGGAAGCTCCCATCCGAACTGGAGCCGTGGTCAATGGCTTTCCCGGAGGCATGGGTGTGTGTCCACCACGGGGCGGTGCCACAAGTAAATAATCATCTTCACCTTTGCTTGCACAAAATGATTCTCTGGTGATTCAGCTGAAGGAGTATCCTACCCTTGGTGTGTCGAGTGCATAGGCTCACGATCTAACGTGCACTATAGCTTATCGATTGCAAACTCTCTGTTTGTCTAGGAGGTATGGGCCGAGGCATGGGAATGCCACAGCGCCCTCCCATGGCAGGGCCAGGGGACTGGGGGATGCCGAGGTCTAGTGCCAACCCTGCAGGTGGACCAGGGCACCCTGGTATGGGCCGTGCTGGCATGATGGGAGGGCCCATGATGAATCGCTCCAACAGTGTGCCTGCTAACACCAGGTCTATGCTGCAGCAGCAGCTCATGGATATGGGTATGTGACGTGTGTCCGTCATGCCGTGTGTGATGTATTATAACAAGGTTTCACGTACACCCAAATGGTCAATACTGTATTTGCAGCCTGCTGATGGTTGTATGTTTGCAATCATAATATGCAGGGAATAGTCAAAAAGAACAAAAAGAACAGAATAAAAGCACCTGTGTAAGTGAAGTGAAGGCACTTTAGTGTTTTAGTGTGATTTTCTGATGTGTAAATCAATCTAAACATCACTTGAAGTCAAATCCTAGGCAAATTCTTAACTTGCAAAGAGTGAGAGATTCTTCATCCCATGGTGCACTTTCTTGACAGGAGCAGAAGTCTTCATGCTTCTGTTTTCTGTATTTTAATCATACGCTATCCCTTACTGCCTCTGTAGGGTCCAATGAAGCCAATATGCGTATGAGCCCCTTCGGTGGACAAGGCCCCCCACCTCAGTCCCCCTCCTGGCCAGACTCTGCCATGGGAATGGACCGACCACAGAGTAACACAAACAGGTAAGCACTTTGCACCGGTGCCTGCCAACCCTCTTTGCTTCTTCAGTGATTCACAAGTTCATACTTCACCACACCAGACAATGTAATGACCTGCACTTTTCCAGATTTCCAGATTTATTTTGACTTCTGGCAGTTATCCGTTAGATATAGCGGGTCTTGACTGTGGAATGGTTACATTCATATCTTTCAACAATTTCATAGATAGACTTAGAGCCCAAACTAACCGATGGACCAAACTGTTTCCCCTCAGTAACATAACATACACACTCACACTCTGTCTCAATCATCCTCTTTTGCTCTCCTTCACACACATAAACACCCACAACTCCCACCCACTTCCACAGTCCGACTTTCTGTCTGTGTTTATTGTCCTTATTTTTTGCTATTTCTTTTTTTGGCTTGGCATCGTCATAAAATTGATCCAATCTCAGTTACATTTAGCAGACAGCATGGACTGCCTAGATTACGGCTATTCAGATTTTGAAAATCCAAACCGTTATTATTTTTATATTGGTGATTAGTTATATTAGTTTCTTTTGCAGTGAGATGTTTTTGCATGTTTTTTGGTTTCACCTGACCACCTGTTTCCATTATCACACTGGTATTGTTTCATAAGTAGAGAACTGATTGAAAAGACTGAACATCTCCTGTGTCTTTGGTTGTGTTAGGGGCCAGTTTGGGAACCCCCTGGATGAGCTGCTGGTGCCGCCGTCCACCAGCGAGGGCCAGAGTGATGAACGGGCGCTGCTGGACCAGCTGGACTCTCTACTCAACAACACTGATGTCATCGCTCTAGAGGAGATAGACCGAGCCTTAGGCATCCCCGACCTGGTAGGCCAGGTAAGACATGGCCCCTGCTACAGTGTACATTATGTGTTACACAATTGCACACAATTACATGGTGTACATTTCACTGAAGCATGTTCAGTTAGGAAATTCTAGCACATAACCACCACTATCAAAAACTAGTTTTGTTCACTCTTAATTGCCATTTTCAATACTAAACTCCGTTGATCCTACCCCAGACTCAGGGACCTGAGGGGCAGCCGCAGGGCCAGGGTCAAGGCCAGGGTCAGTGCCCGCCATCAGAGCCCTTCCCAGGGCCAGACTCCTCCATGGGCATGGACCAGAAGCCCATGTACAGCCAAGGCTACCCCGGGCCTCCTGGGCCCCCAGGGCCCCCAGGACCTCCCTCTATGGGCATGCAGGCCGGCTATGGTGGCAATCCCATGCAGGGCCAGTCTCCTGCAGGTTTCAACCCCATGATGAATCAGATGGGCCAGCCAGGGGGCTTCCCTGGCATGGCGGGCATGGGGGGAATGGGCAATCCTCGCGCCAACATGATGAGACCTCGCATGATGAATGCTACCAAGCCCCTTCGACTGCAACTGCAGCAAAGACTACAAGGACAACAGGTGACCATACAAACACACACAGATCATATTCAACTTTACAGTAGTGACCTGCACATATACGATATCATATATACGGTCAACCAACTACTGGGGATCCAAATAAACCAGTAAACATAACTGGTGACGTCTGTATCTTGTCTCATCTTGCAGTTTATGAACCAGACCCGACAAGGCATTAAAATGGAGAATGCCCCTGGAGGAAACCCTGCCATGCGCCCAGGCATGCAACCTGGCATCCAGCCTGGCATGCAGCCCCCTGGCATGGGTGGTCAGGTATGTTGTCACCACTCTCTCACATCTAATGGATTGTGCATTCACTTAGCACTTTCAAATCAGTGGTTCTCAACCTGGGGGTCGCAAGATCATTTTTGGGAGTCAGAAGATGACTTTTTTCTTGTGAAAGACTGAATAGCTTTCAGCCTCTAGGCCTCCTCTGGTAATCGAATGAAACAACCTGAAAAGGGAAAATAATTTTATGGGTGAACTGTCCACCACTCTGTATATGCAGCCTGCAATGGAGGTCACAAGGAGTTTTTGGGGGTCATAAGCTTATAAGCTGCTTTAAATAAAGCCAGGTGTAGATTAACTCACCATATCACCAGATCACCATATCTAGTGTCACTGATAAGCTGTTCATGGTCCCCCTCAGCCTGGTTTCCTGAATGCCCAGATGATGGCTCAGCGCAGCCGAGAGATGATGACCATGCAGATGAGGAGGCAGCGGATGATGATGTTGATGCAGCAGCAGCAGCAACAGCAGCAGCAGGGGCAGGGGGCAGCGGGAGGCTTCAGCCCCCCTCCTAATGTCACAGCACCAGGAGGCATGGACAGCCCCATGGGAGGACCCCCCATGAACCAGCCTGGACAGCAAGCCTTCAACTATGGAGGCAACTATGGTGACTTGCCCTCTACACCTCTGATCAGTGTAGCCAAGGAAGTGTGACTGAGGCAGTTGTTAAGACGGAGGTGGTCGTCAGCTGGAAACATAACAGACTGTTCTAAAGCTCTTTTTCCTACCTCAGAATATATTCCAGCTGCAGACAATGACTACATTGTATGGAAAATTTCTACTTGGTTGTATCAAGTTTCATGCTCATAACTGTCCTCTCACTGTGGTTGTTGTTACAGCGATGAGCCAGCAGGGGGACCCATCGTTCATGGGTCCGGGTAGCAGCCCACCAGGCAACATGATGCCAGGGCGAATGGGAGGCCCTTCTCAGAACGCCCTAGATCGGCAGAACACACGTCTGAACTCCAGCCAC
>OMOV01048349.1:0-11662 GCA_900312565.1 Beryx splendens | reverse complement strand
CCTGTTGTCGGAAGGTGGTACACGCCGCGGACCCCAGGACCAGCTAGAAGATGCGCACATAGGTATAAGTCATTCGTTTGGTCTCCATGTCTGCTCAGTGAACCGCTGATATTCTCTTTCAAATCTTAGATACATCTACAGCTCAGCGTGGAGGATCGTCTCCCAGCTTGTTGTAAACATACATCACAAGGATGCAAATCATCAAAGCCCCACACAACCATGCATCATCACAGTAAATATATAATAAACACACACAGCATAACACATGAAACATGGCAGAGGACAGAAAGACGAGGCACTAGAATATCAAGTATATTAACTAAGTATCACACACATTAGATATAAATCTTATTTTGAAAATGTAGGAAAAAGGCAAAATAATCATGGTGCAACATACAGTATCTCCCAAAGTGGGCAGATAGCTTTTCAGCCGGGGTCAAAACAAGACATCATACATGAAACACTGTCTCTGCGACGGGTCATAAATGCTGCATCGAGCGCTGAATACGGTTATCAGCACAGCCGCTGCATCAGCAGAGTTTCCTAAATCGGTGACTCTGATTGTGCATCTGTGCACTGTCTTTCCAGTCCTGCAGGGCAGTGCCAGCTGTGAGATTGTGAACCAGGGAGGAGTGGTGACTCTCAGGCCGGTGCCAGGGTGCGTCTGCCTGGTCAACGACAGGGAGATCACTGAGCCTTGCAGACTGGCTCAAGGTCAGTCAGTCCATGTCCTCAACAAATCACGTAGTTTACATTCATACTGCAGCTGACCGTAACCAATTATGTTTTGTTTTTTGTTTTTTTGCATAATGTGATATTTTCTAATTAGCATGAGCAGCAAAAAACTTAAAATGTGCAAATGCATCCAACGATGCAATGTATGAAATGTCTGTGTGTGTGCTCCTGTGTATGTGCCTCCTCTCCTGCCTGCCTCTGTGTGTGTGTGTGTGTGTGTGGGGAGACGTCTCAAATCAGCCAGAACTCAAAGGCACATATCGTAAGCGAAATGTGCGGGAGAAGTGGGAGAAGCGTAGGTACAAAAACCGATGTGACGTGTTGTTATTGTTACTCTGCTCACACACACACACCTTTTCAACACTGCTGATGGTGTCAGTTTGTTAGATATGGGTTGCATCCCGGAATAGCTATGAGCAGTCATCCAAAAGAATCTGATAGGATCACAAATTGAGCATGAAGGGCTCGTGTAGTTGTGTATACACTGTATATCACATATATACGGACACAGATGCATCCCCAGCATAAACACACAGACACGCAGCAACATACACACACTGCCACACAATATGCAGAGCTTGTGATGATGAAAGTGTCTCTCTGGCTGCCTCTAGGGACGGTGATCACCTTGGGAGGAGTGCACAAGTTCCGCTTCAACCACCCGGCAGAGGCAGCTGTCCTCAGGGAGCGCAGACGGGTGGGTGCCGCTCAGCTGAGAAACAATCATATCGATGGTGGCGGTGGCAATAATGAGAATAATGACGACGATCAGACAGATTGGGGTTGCTATGGGCGGTATGATGTCGGTGATAAATATGAAATTGGTTCAGATAAAGCAGCGGAATGGGTGCTGTTAATGATAATGATTTCGTTGTGGATATTATGGGGTTGATGAGGAGGCGTTTATGATGATAGGATGATATTAGTATAAAACATGTTGACGAGTTTGGTTAATATGAAAATTTGGAAGTAATATCGGGTTGTGGTGATTGAGGTTATGATCATATTGGTATAAAATGTGTTTTGAGCTTTAGAATTAATACATTTTTTTCCTCTTCTCAGGCCAGTGAGGGTGGGCTGACCTGCAGCTACAGCGACCTTTGCCCCCTGACCGCCGACCCCAGGTACATACTGCCGCTTAAAATATATTCAGAGAACAAGTCGAGCGTTTCAAGATCATCTTTCCCATATTGTGTTATGTGTCTGTGCGTGTACAAAAAGGACCGAGCTTGTTCTGCCGACTCACCGCATACATATTTGATAAGAGGTACAAGTGTTCCGGAGAAATAGGGTAATGCTTCCTGCGCGTTTCCTTCCAGTTGGCGGAGACGGTATGCGTTTTCATCTGCTCCCCTGCATGAGCAATCCCAGTTAGCTGTTTACAGGACAGGCTCGGCCGTTGCTTGGTTACAGCCGAGACGGTGCATTGAAAACCAACAGCAGTAGCTTTCGCTGTAAACCTGCCAAGGAGTCGCTCAGAGTTGTAGAACCGAAACCGCTGAATTCTGGATATACTGTAGAACAAATTGAGGTAATCTGATTGGTTGTAAGGATGTTTATCGCAGGCTTTAAAGATGCATTATGTGTAATCTATTTAGGTTTTTTGTTTTTTTTTACCCTCACAGCTTCTCAGTCTGTGTCTCTCATCCCGGATTTGTGTGTCTTGTTCCCTAGTGTTGGAGGAGTGGAGCCGCCGGGGCCGCTGGGCGCCAGTCTCTCCCCCAGTGAGGAGCCTCCCGCCAGGCAGCGTGTGGAGGAGCAGCAGCACTATGTGGAGTGTCTGCGGCAGGAAATACAGGCCGAACAGCGACGGGCCGAGAGAGATCTGGAGAGGGAGCAGGCCCACCTCCGGCAGCAGCACACGGAGAGTAAGTACACTCTCCAAACACACGCTAGGAAAATGTATCTATGTACAAGTGTTATTAATGCATATCATTGGTTGTATTGTATATATTATTATATTTAATTGTGCAGTCGCTGTATTGGCAACAAAACATTGTGATTGTTGTGACAAGTGCTCATTCAGATACCACACTGACAGCTTCCCCCCCATTTCCTCCAACATCCAAAATCCAAGCCGTGTTTCTGCGTAGAGGGGCACCCTAGTTTAATAACACAGTGGACAGATGCATCAGTGATCGTGTATTGATAAATGCTCTTTATTTGTAAAAGATGTCGACCCACTTATGACTTCCTTCTGTGAATTTCTGCCAACAGTCCAGCAGTGGATTTTGCAGGAGAAGCAGCGCCTGGCGACCGCAGAGCAGAGAGGGACCCAAGAGTTTGGAGTTCAGACGGACCTCATCCCTGCCCCGCTCCTGGAGAGTCTGACTAGTCAGGCGCCCGAGGACCAGGAAGGTCAGACAGCGGAGCGTCCGTCACAGGCGGCGAGGGCCAGGAAGAAGACGGTGCAGGAGGAGTTACTGAGGCATCACGCCCTGCGCCGCGCCGAGAGCCGCGTCCGTCGAAAAAGGCTGCACTACCAGCTGGAGAGGATCGCTCGCAAGCGGCATCTGTTGGAGGCTAAGAGGGAATTGCAGCGGCTGGAAAAGGCCCTGCCTCCAGGGCTCGAGAGCCCAGAATCTCCTGAGCTGGGATCCCCCTCTCAGCCCAGAGGACGACCCTTTGCTTCACGTCGACATTCGTTCTCAGCAGATCTCCTGTCCCGACTCTACCCCCAGAAAACCCCCATCTTCAGGTCAGCACAAGGAATCATGATATCTGGAGAGTTAAATGCATGCATGGCAGGAAGATAACTTCTAAGATAACGTCCAACTGCAACAGGGGACCGTTTTACCAGCCAACTAGACAGATAGATAAACCAGCCACAGGCAGAATGTACCATGATTGTGCTGGTTGTTGCTTGCACCCTGTTTTAAATCTCTTATATATATTTTGCTGAATTTGCTGAATCTCATTAAATGAGTCTATGATAATTTACTTACATTTCTTTTACTTCACTCAACAGCCACTTCTTGAAGAGAAACAGATCCACAGAGCTGACTTTGAATTCCTCAAACACGTCAGATTCCATCGGCTGCAGGAAGTGGGTGTCCGACGAGTGTCTTCCACGGGAAAGGACCAGGAGTTGCTCCAGCGCCGTCTCCTCGGGACAGAGTCAGGGCTGCAGGAGCAGAGTCGGCTCCTCCGAAAACCTCAAGCAGACCGTCAAGGACGAGCCCCAAGCTCAGCCCTGCCGGGAACGGCCGGAAAGAAAGCCGCTGCTCCCCAAACGAGGCCTGACTTTTAAGAACAATCAGAACCCACCAGTTAGTCTGAAGTCGCCACACAGAACTGCTTTACAGCCAATCAGCAACGAAGACATAAAGGGACCCAAACCAGACCTATCCAGTTCTCAGCACATCCCATGTATGAATGTGAGGACCCCGTCCTGCGGAGGTAGCAAGGGACTAGACACCGTCAGGAAGGTTTTCTCTCGTTCGGCGGGGTTAAAGACGGCACTCTCAAAAGTGTTCAGAAAACCACCATCGGGTGTGAACGGAGGAAGAGGCTCCAAATCTCTGGGGAGGATAGCGAGCAAATTTCATTGGAGGCAAAGCAGAGACAGGAGCCTGAAAGATACCAAAATGAGCAGAAACAAATGCACCATTAAGACAACTGTCTCCTGTGAGGAGCTTGACCAGGGGACTCTCTTTGAGGATATCAGACAGAGGCGGTGGCATAGTACAGAAGCTCTGACGAACAAGACCAGTAGATGGGTAGAGAGGCAGCGGGGGTTGGCCGGATGGGAGGAAGATGATAGGGAAGAGGATGGAGAGAGGGATGAATGTTCTTCAGACTGTGACAGCATCTTGTCCCTCGACTCCCTGTCCTCCGCCTATGCAACGGCCCTAGCCGAGCAGCTGAGACACGAGGAGGCAGCTCAGAGTGGGGCAGAGAGCGAAGACAGCCAGATGTCTAAAGACTCCTTGGCTGTGGACAACAGTGGGAAGTCTAAACGCTCTGCAGTAGATAGACTGAGTCGGACGGTGGTACCCACATACTCGCTGGTGACGGAGATCAGTTCTGTTTCAGAAAGGGACACCTGTCAGGAACGTCAGGAAATCTCAGCAGAGGCGTACTGGAGCCAACATGGCTCCCCTAAACCAAGAGTTAGTGGGGATGTTTGTACAACAAGAGAGCTGCCTTCCTATAATCCACCCGTAGCAGATTACAGCGGCAGAGACGCCGTACTCAAATTGAATGAGGAGTTTGGGAACACGCAGGCCACTTCGACCAGCAGCCCACGGTCCCTCAGCAGCTGCAGTGTGAGGGAGCCAGAAAGCCTGCTGGCACTCACCGATGCTTGGTCCTCCACCGACGCGGCGGACAGTCCCAGGATTCACAGGGATTCTCTGCCTTTCCGAAGAAGAATGGTGTTCAGAGCTGTAGAGAGCAGCAGCAGTCCCAGCCCGATCAGCATGAACCTCTCCGACTGCCAGAGTGGATCGAGAAGCAGCAGTGCGACGTCCAGTAGCGCCGAAGGTGTAAATGTAACGGTGGAGGAACAGAGCCCTGCGGTTTCAGGGGGTACGTTGGATACGTTGGATTTTCAAGACTCTCAGGCACCACCAACACCAGAGGATGCCCTAATGTCCGGGAGTCAGGAGGAGGGAGGGAAGCTCTTTGGGGGGCCGTCAGAAAGTGAGGGGAAGGCGTTTATCAACGCTCCAAACTACAGAAGCAACAAGTGCCCAGCATCTTTGTCCCCTTCAGATGGAACTGCTTGTGCGGCACCCATTGAGATTCACCACACCACACCAGCAACACAGCAGCATATAGAATTGCGTCAGGTTTTTACAGATGTGCCTGATGTGGAGGTTGTCGGTATAACTATGTCCTCTGACACTGAAAACTGTACCTCAGGTTATCAATCAAAAACCTGTTTATCAACAAATCTGTTTGTCAACAAATCCAGCAACCAAGGTGAAACACTGAGGGAGGTGTCTGAAATTCAAAGTGCCTTCAAGCCTTCCTCTGAAGACGATGAACTATGCAGTCTAGATGGAGAAACAGAACTGTTGAAGGATGTACAGCCATACGAGGTTGGGACTACCAAAGATGTGTCACTGAAAACGGAGGAAACACTCCATGAGGTTGAAACCAAAGGCACCGAGCAGGAACTCGTTAAATCTGCCTGTAAAAACTCCAGGAAAAGGAACAAAGGCCTACAGGATGCTTTCACGGGCAGCTTGAAAATCCCAAAGAGGAGCAACAGTGGCGAGTTGGTAACATTTTGTTCCACGCCAGTCGGCAGCCAGGAAGCTCTTTGGCCCGATGGCAATAATAACACCGGCGACGCTAAAGGGAAACGGGCTGTCGGGGAAGCTGACAGCCGGAGATTTGATTCTACTGGCGTTGATGGCAGCATCGAACGAGACACATCGGCTACAGTGGCGTTGCCAGAGTCCGACCCCATGTGCAGGATGGTTGAGGACTCTGAATGTGTTATTCAGCGTGGTTACATTTGTTCTGGCGCCGCTGTTGGAGAGAGGAAAGTAATTGAAAACGGAAATGTAACGAGAGAGGAAGCGGCTGTAGAAAAGCAAGGTGGAGCGCCGCACGCTGATGACCAGAAAAGGCATCCAGAAAACAGAAAAGACATACGTCAGTGGGACGCCATCTGTAGCGCCATCGACCTAAGAATCTCAGAAGTGGTGAAAGAGCACATGAGCTTGTCGCTGATGGACGCGGATGGTATCTGCGAGAGTAGGAGCCAAAGCCTGAACGCCTTGTCGTCAAGCAGCCAAGAAAAGATTCCGTCTACGTGTCATTTTGGCCACAGCTTTGAATACAGAGGGAAAGAGAGGCAGTGGAGAGATGAAAGGAGCGATCAGATGAAAGCAGGGACGATGCATAGCGAATGCTCTTCCATGGAACAGGGTAGCATTCAAAGTGAAGAGGTAGCGGACCAAAGCGAGCACATGGTGTCAGATCTGCCAATCAAACAGAGTGCTGGCCGTGAGAGCAAAGCGCTTCCATCTGCTGAAACGACACACGAGGTTGACTGTGCTTCTGGCTTCTCTGCAAGGAAAGCAGATAAGCCAGTAAACGACCGTTCTGTTTCCCCCAGCTCCTCCGCTAAAAGCCAAACGATCCAATTACATCTGACACTGAGCAGCCGCGGAGAGTCTGAATACCCTGACAGCCGCACATCGCAACCCATTAGTTTCTACTCCGTAAACGATTCCACGTCGCCACAGAGATGTGTTGCTTCTCGAGGAAATGCTGCAGAGAAAGACGCCTCAGTTCTGGAAATGAATGATACGGTTAAACAAACCGAAACGTGCCGTCTTACTCCTACCAGCCACGATGTTTGCTCTAAACACTCGGACAGCCTGAATCCTGACAGCCCACAACTTCCCCAAATCCTTCCCGACACATCATCCTCCACAGGCAGCGCGCAAATGAAAACGGACTGTGCTCGTATAAAGGATGCCAATATGGAATCAACATCCGATGTTCAAGATAAAGACAATTGTTTCTACAAACAGAACTCACCGAGGATGATCGGACAACATTTCCAAGATGTTCTTCAAATGTCTGTGTCCATTAAATCATTCTCTGATGGTGGATTTCAGCAGTTTACGCCTGATAAACATCACAGCAATCAGAATACCTCCGCTGATGGTTATGCCATGATAAAAGCATTTACCGTTAGTCCTGGGCGTGACGGTAACGGTGACGGTAACGGTGACGGTAACGGTGAGACGGAGAGCAGAACAGGAGGTATACGTTGTGTTACAGCGCAGCGTCAGTCCATCTGTCCACAAACACAGTCGGATAACTCGGCTCAGACTTGTGTGGTCAATATGAATTATAACAACAAATGTCCTGTTAAAAAATGTCTAAATTCTCAGTGCAAGGTCAAGAACTTCACCCAGAACAATACCAAAGGTGGACTTGTGGTCCAAACTGACGACGGGACGTCGACCCGCCAAACGCTAGCACAGACTCCAGCGATCTTGGTAGAGTCAAAAAATGAAAGGAGTACTTCTGCCTCTCCTCTATGCAGCGTACCAAAGGGAAACAGTAAAGCAGACATAAGCGGTTATGGATATCCCATGACGTCCAAAGAGGGGGAGATGAACGCAGCTGGTGGTAAACAGGGTAATTCTGCTCTCAAGCCTAAAAAGGGGAAGTCTAAGAGGTTCAGAAGGTCCGTGGTCCAGGCTCACGTGACCTCCTCTTCTGACTCGTCACTCAAGTCCTCATCCGATGAGGAAGACAGTATAACCTCCAGGGTGCATCGCAGCAAGCCTCCGTCAACACGGGTAAAGCCTGGAACTCAGAGTAACGGCCAACATGACGTCACACAGCCTAGAAGTAACAACGGAGGGATTCCCACGTCGAGGTCAGCGGGCAAATCTAAAACGGAGACTTGTTCTACCGGAGCCCCAGGTCAAAATGAGGGTCGGGTTAAAGTTAGTAGAGAGTACAGCCACACCGGACATCTTTTATCCCCTCAAGCAAAGTCAAAAAAGGCAAATGTAGAGAAAAGCATCCCCTATGCTAAACAAAGAGAGCCACATCATACACTAAAGCCTCAGGACTCTCCTATGCATTTTGCCTCCAGTGACATTAACCCCTTTGTTCACCAGTGGCAAGACGACGAAGCGAATCAGCGGTGTTATAAGAACCCAGCGTTTGGAAGTGCTGCCGACCTGACCTGCAAATCTCCACTCCTGAACTGCGCTGAGAAGCGTATAACGAGATGCTGTAGCGTCGACAATGGTTTGAATGGGCAGAACTCTCCTTTCAACTCCCATCTCAGCACTTACGCCAACAACAAGGGGCTCTCCAGTACTCTCAGCAGTGTGGAGGATTATAAACAGCAAGTGACCACCACACCTCAACTTCCACCATGTCAACAACTGTCCTTCGGTCCTGACGATCACCTAGCCAATCTGACGATGAACAGCAATTCTTCAAGTAACGATCTTCCCGGCGGTCTTGGGAACAGCTCTGGTCAGGTGGATGAGATCATGCTGGTTTACTCCTCTGAGCAGGAGTCTCAGACAAACAAAGCCCCGGCCCAAAGAAGGAGGACGTGTGAGCATGGCACTCAGACTGAGCGTGGCCTCCCGACAGCTCTGGTTAATTCTGTTACCGGTAGCAGTGCTCTGAAGAGGAAGGAGCGCCACAAAAGGAGCAACACTCACGTACCCGCAACACGGAAAACCACAGAAGACATTAAAGGATCCCCTACATGGGCCAGTATGGAGAGCATGTCTGCTCACCTCTCCCAGCTGATTCACAGCACCTCAGACCTGCTGGGGGACGTCCAGGGAATGAGAACGGGTGAAGTCCTCCGATCCAGCCCGAGGAGAAATGTTAACCTCTCGAGTATCAGTCATGTCTCCTACAGTTACTCTAAAGACTGCACCAAGAGAGACTGCTCAACCCAAACAGCGGTAGATATTGGGATTCAGACAGAAAGGCCTTCGACTCCGGTGGGAAAAGAAGTCGCTGTCCGTCAAACAGCACCCATCGAAAGGTCCAAATCCCACGAAGTCAACGTGATAGTCAAAGTGATTGGTTCTGAGGTCCTCAATGTGTCTCAAGAGGAGGATGTGCCCGGTGTGGTAAAAACTAAAGCCAACACAGATGAAAAGATACAGAGCACGCCTGAGCTGAGATTCAACAATTCCGCTGCGACAGAAAGATCGGGTTTGCAGTCGGAGAACGCCTCTCACAGAATATCCCCCGCGGAGACCGCAGTTGAATGTCAGATGCGTGTGAGGTCCGCTTGTTCTAGAAGCTCAAAGCAAAGCACGCCGGAGGCACCGTCACCCAAAACTGGTGCGATATCTGAAATCACCCGCAGATCATCGAAAAACAGCCTCCAAGAAAATCACGCCCCCTCTGTAAGAAATGACCCGTCTCCTTGCTCAAAGAAACAGGCTCGATACACGGACCGTGCGTCCTCTCCCATTCTCACCGTGGGAGCACGGATAAGTATGAAGCAGAGAGGAAAGCAGTCCACGCTGTGTCCTCCGAAACATCAAGACGGGAATAAAAAACACATTTCACATGCTAATAAGTGCCTCACTATGCCCTCTCTTAGTCTCGGAGAACAGTCAGCATGCACATCTGTTTCAGACAACGATCAAACACCCAGACAGAATTGTGATGATTCCACCGGTAAATCAGTTGAATCCATATCACTCGAGAAGGTGAGTGAAATGAGTTGCTCAAGTCCTAAGGGATCTGAGAAGTGCTCCGCGAGCCTTAGTTCATCACTGGAGAGATATACAGACATCGACAGGAGAAATGTCGTTCATGAAGAAAAAGATAATTCCCTATCCAATACCAAATGGCAGATGACCTCCCCACGAAGCCCTCAGTGGAGTCCTGCTTCTACTTCTAGTAATGGCTTAACTATGCAGAGCCACACCCCTCCCACGTTCAGACAGGCTGATGTATGCAAACAGCAGGCAAACGCTAGACATAACAATACAGTAAGCTACACAACACCACTGACAGAACAGCAACCAGGACCGACAGTTGATCCTGCAGACTATCGTCATGATGCCTACAACCCCTCCCCTGTCAGCGACAGGACCGTCCTGCTTCAAGAGGACGACATGGTGTCGTTGGCACCCAGCGAGTGCAATACAGATGTACTGGTGAACATCAAACCCATCACCAGTGTCCCCCCATGTCGAGACCACCAGAGGGTCCCCGAGGACCTGCCCATGCACAATAAGTTCACCAACTGGTCCGGCATCAGTCATCAGCAATCCCGACAGCGCTCTAGTTTCCCCAACAAACTGGCCGCATTTCTTACCAACGTCCACGACAAGAGCAGGAACTGTGCCGAGTGGGACGAGATGGAGAGCTACGGCTCGAACGCGGAGTCCGCGGTGCAGAGGGAGAGGAAGGCGAGGGAGATCGAGAGGCTGCGGCAGGAGAGGGAGCAGGTGATGGCTACGGTCAGTCTCAACATGAACCCCGCGCCGCTGACCGTGGAGCTGACAGAAGCCAAGCTCCACTACGGCCTGGGAGAGACGGACACGCTGTTGAAGATGCTCTCCCCTCGGGCCAGAGAGGAGGAGGCGGAGCCACCGGCCTCTGTTCCTACTAAACAGCAGCTGTACGACAGGTGAGGATGAAAATGGCCCAGATATTACTCTTTTGATTTGATTAAAATTGGCTAAAATGTTTGATAAAAATTAGGTGAAATCAAATTTCTAGACAAAATGTAGATATGTGTTTTCCAGACATTCTTTGTAAAATCAAATCGTGTATTATTTTTATGATGAAAGTGTCTCATCTTTGGGTAAACGCTCTTATCTTGGTGTTATGATTAGAAAAGGCAAAATTCAGCTACTCTGTGTTGTAAAATGAGCGGAAATCAACTTTTTTGATGTGGTATCGAGATGTTTTCTGGTTTCTGTGACCCTGTCCTCTCAGACACCGCAGGAGCATTGAGGGTTTGAGGCAGGAGAGGGAGGAGCGTATCCAGACGTATCGGAGAGCTCGCAGTCTGAGTCCCAGTAAGCATCCGCGCTCGCCGCCTCAGGAGGCCGTGTCCTCCTCCTCCAGAGTCTCCGCCATGCTCAGCCGCCGTAAGGAGCACCTGCAGCAGCTCCGCCAAGAGGTGATAGACAGCACCAGGTAAGACACTGACTGGACTGCCCAAAAGGCCGAAGGACAATCCCCGTTATTAGACTTCATATATAAATGTTTTCCAGTATAATGTGGGAAAATTCACCGCAAACATATTCGCAGACAACCATCTTTAATTTCAAGGTTTCTTCACGTTTCCTGAGTCTGTGAGATCTCACGCGAGTATCTATATGTGACAGAATACCAGACCCTCCCAGAGGAGAGGGCCACTACCCGTCTGAGATCGAGCAGCTGCTGCGGGACTACGGCCGAGCCCGCGAGGAGGCCAGGACGGAGATCGCCAAGGCGAGGGAGC
>OMOV01048257.1:0-14062 GCA_900312565.1 Beryx splendens | reverse complement strand
CGCAGGAAACCACAGAAACCGGACGCGGCGCTCGTCGACGCCACCTCGGCGTGTGTGAGCACCTCCGAGCCGACACACACACACACACACTGACAGGCAGCGAGGATCAATAACACAACCCGGGGGTCCCGCTGGCAGCAGGGCCGAGCATACAGGGTTTAGCTAACGGGGAAAAGTCGCCACGCAGCCCGGACAAGTAGACATGCAGCGGGGAAACTTTGCACGTAACGATCCGACTCACCAGCTTCCTTTTACATGGTGCTCGCGCCGGCGTGTTGTTGTTTCACTCGACGGCACTAGAGCCCGCGACGGCACGGCGAGACGGGCGAAGAAGTGATAACAGAAAATTGTTGGTTATAAATAGTCATGATACCCCTCTGGTACACCGCTGAGTGGTCCGCACAACCCCCAGGAAATACGTCACTGCGATGGACAAAGTGCAGACGTTTGAGCACACCTACTCCGCTGACCGTCGTTCAGCCACCGCCACTGTAACAGCCCCATCTACCGGTCAGAGGCCGCAGTGCACCCCGGGACAGCCTGGGCTGGGGTCAATTAGTGAATCACTTCCTGTTCAGCTGAGGACCTGGAATTGGAATTTGAACAAAAATAATAATAATAATAATAATAATAATAATAATAACTACAAGAAGCAGAATTGGAATTGAATTGGAATTTCGGGAAGTTTAATTTAATTCTGTGAAATTCCATGTTGTTTTTTTCTTACACTGTATCTGAGATTTCATATGTAGTGTTATATATTATCAATACTGAATATTATAAAATGTTAACGCTACCTTTCAGGTGGTATTTGATGCATAACATGTAATTATAACACATACATATGAATGTATATGATTTGTTTAACTGTCTTTTATTTTATTCATAATGTTTGATTTATAATGTTTAGCAAGTCAACACAACCTCTCTTAGAAGTGGAAGTTAATGGAATTCAGTTCTGTTTCTTGTCAGTCCAATTCAGTTTCAATTCTGTTTCCTTAGAGCTGCGTGCAGTTCCAAGAACTGAACTGGAATTTACAGTGCATTCTCAATTTATTCATCCTCCTATACCCTGTTGTGCTAACTTCCAGGGAGTGACATAACGGCAAAATTAAACTATTCCTCATTTTTGTTGAGGACCCACTGGAATCTTCTGTAGGACCCCCGGTAGTCCACCTTGGGAACCACTGTTTTACACCAGAGACCCAGGCCTATCAATAGCCTACAGTGGCCATTGGGAAACTGTGGCGCTATCTTCTCTACAGCCATTACACCTACTTGAGTGACATAATCCAAATTCTGTTTTAGCTTTAAATTGTTTATTGTTGATCTCCAAAAACAAATGAAAGCACCTTAACTTAAAAACTGAAATTTCCTTGCAGCCTTTAAGACAGACAATACGTTCAATCAGCAAATGTCTAGTCATGTTGAGAAGTGTTTATCAGTTGAATCCACTAACTGATGGGTTGCATTGCAGTGTTATTTGTTCTTTCATATTCAGCTGTTACGTAATAGTGAACGGTCGCTAACATCTCATAGCTTGCAGTCACAAGTCATGAAGTTGTGATTAGTTATGAAGCTGATAACTAGGAATTGTAAACTGAAACTGACAAACGCATCTATATTCACTGAGTTCGTGGTTAAAGATGTGTTGGTTTCACTAAACTGCGCTATGGGTCATTACAGTGTAATATTTTCTCCTGGCCACAGTTATCCTCCCGTCATAATCCTGATGTTGGCTGTCATATAGTCTTTTGATAAGAGAGGTGGGTAGGACTATATAACTGTAAGGTGGACTTCATTTAGACTGCAAAATTCCACAGGCAGATAGCGGTTCCCCTTTGATGTTCCTCTTTCTCTCTCTCTCTTTCTTTCACACATACACACACACACACACACACACGCACACACAACATGCATGGTTGAACTAACTCAAACAAAAAGAAAAAATGCACTTGGATGCACAAACAGTCCATTCAGACAAACACTGGACTGTTTGCACACTGACCCTCAGATGGAAATAGGGTTGATTTACGCTCACACATTTACATTGGTGCAGTACATGCTGATACAAACATGTCCACAAAAGGCCAAACAACACTGATCTTTAATGACATAACACACACACACACACACACTAACAGATGCATACTATACTATTCCATAATCCCCATAGAGGGAAAGTTACAGATGCCTATGAAGGTTTGAGGCATATCTAATACCTCAGTCCTTGATTTATTTGCAGTAACAGCCTACCACGTATTACCAGAAAGAAATCAATAAAGCAGGTGTAGCTCAAAACAAAGTCCTCATACATATAGTGAAATGCAAAGCGCTTATCATTCTGGCTGGAACAAGTATCAGAAAAATACAGTCAAGACTGTGTGATGCTTCTGGGTTGCAGACTTATGGAAGTCAGTGCGTGATGAGATTTTTTGATGACATGAAATGCAATTAACTTTGGTAAGGACCAAGGAGTATGGAGCAAATCTATCAATTCATGTGTCATTTTCCAAATTCTTATGGATATGTGTATGTACTGTGTTGTATTTCAGCTGGTATGAAGTGATAGCAGCAATAACCAAATACAGTTCAGAAATGTGTGCATCAACAAGGGTGTGATCTCCAGACACAGTTTCTTACCGAGGTCTGCCAGGTTTTGTCTACCGGCAGTATGAACGCAGTCACTATGAATGAAGACTGAACAACACATAAAGACACTTATGTCAGAATTGTCGTAAATGTTGGAGCGAAATCTTTTGTGGTGAAGCCTCTTAGCTGTAATTGTTGCCTTTTCTATTCTTCTTCACAGTGGAGGGAGGTTATCTCATTTGAAAAAGGATGTATGACTGAATGACTGTATTGAGTTAAACATCTCAAATCTTTTACAGGATTTAAAATGCAACAGGCCAAACACATAATCATTCATTTTTATCCCTTACTGATAAAACATTTAATATCATAGTGTTATCCCATCATGATTTTCCCATACACCACACATCATAGACACAGAAATCTGCATATGCATGGTGTAACTTTACATTCTCATGTCAAGTTTGCTTTTTATAGATCTCAAATGTTGTTATAGTTTGACAGTAAGAATTACATTTCTTTTCTTCCTACTATATGTTTTGCTCACCGCCATGCAATCCTTGCATTAGTTACCTGAAAATAAATCATTGCATGATTCCTCTGATTGTTATAACAACAGAATATTGTGCATAATATAATTACAAAGAGTAAATAAATGACATATTACCCAGCTAATAACTCAGACAAAAGTGTTGCATGTGCAGCGGAGCACAATAAGCAGCAAAGTATAAGGTGAAAAAGATTAAATCCAGGACCAACACAAGAGTAGAACACAGTTCAAAATCTTTATTTTAAGTACAAATGCGGCAATACCATGGGAGGTCAAGGGACGAATAAATACAAATGTGTTCCAGCGTTTTAAAATAGTTGCCATAACATAAGGCATAGAGCCAATAAGCGTATAGTGAGGCTGTCTGTGATCAGGGTCGCTGGAGCCAAGTTCCTTCCTGTGGAAGCAGATGAACAGAACATTTATCACCACCATATAAACACCGGCTTCAGAACACAGAAAGCATATTGATTAATACAGGCAGAAGCAGGACGTTGCTAAACAGAGCATGTGTGCTCAGCAAGACTTCCTGGGATAAGTAAAACAATAACTGACTCCTTATGACGGGGACCAGAGGTGTTTCTATTCATTTTTTCCAAGCCCCACCTCTCAGGTCACGCAGGTCTCCTTCGTACTGAGCCAGGTCTAGGGCGTGTCTCTGCCCGCTGTCCAGCTCGGCCCGCTGCTCCTCAGTGATGGCCCACGCCTGCTCCACACTCAGCCAGGACAGCTGAGCTGCACTGAACACCACCTGCCGGACGCACAGCCAGCACAACACTCAGTAAACTTGATTACTTATAGAACAAATAGATGCACTGTTCTGCTGATCTGCATAATAAATACAGCAAAATCTGCGGTGAAACTCACTGCCATCTTTGTTGGTGAGATCAGGGCAATAGTTTCTGGTGTGATTCCCTCCACTTGTTCTTGCACCAGAGCTGACAGAACCAGGTCCTCCAGACCCGCTGCACAGAGAGAGAGACGGATGAGTCCACTGATGTTGTAGTTAAATATCTAACTTTCACACCTTATACCCCCAGGGATCATATGTCCTACTGTCAGAGATGTGACCAAGTCAGCACTGCTGTTGTCCCAAGTCAGTCTCAAGGCACAGCTCTTAAGTCAAGTTCCAAGCCTAATATAGATTACCAAGTCAAGTCAAAACAAATCAAGAGTCCAGTATCAATTTAATATCTTAAATAAAACAAAATATCTAAGAAGTGCTTCATGAGTTTGATTTCTATAATCAGTTTCAACTTCAATAAATTCAATCATTCCAATTCAGTTGTCTAGTGGAACAAATCTCATCACTTTCAATCTAAAGTCATTACCACAAGTGTTCAAGTCCCCACCTCTAAGTCCCTACCTCTTCATACTATACCTGCCAACGTCCCAATTTCAGTGAAAACCTCCGGCCCCCAGGCACTGACAGGACCAAAGGCCTCGGGCCTGGACAACCGGCTGGTCAGTGCCTCCATCTGCTGTTCTGAGCATGGCAGGGACGCCTCCCGCAGGAACAGGGCCGCCACACTGCCATTTGAAGGGAAGGTTCACGATTTTAAAAAACCTATCCCCTTCTGAGGACATCAAAACATTTACAGTTTGGGTTGCTGAGAAATCGGCACCAGCCTTCCTTTGGCATTTGTTAGCAGTGTCAATGCAAGTGTTTGTGATATAAACAAAAATACTGTCAAAATCACGTGCAAGTCATTCCATTATACTTCCATAGCTACAGAAACAGCAAAAATAAATAATAGGACCTGTATGTAACTTTGAGAGTAATGGTTGTGTGCCCCATTGATTTGCCATGAAAACATTTTAAATGCCCTGGAAAGGTTTTGTTTGATTGCTTCTTAATATGACTGGCTTTTTAAAAATCCTGAACTTTCCCTTGAGCTTGAGCCTCATTAGAAATGGACACCTGGGTGTTGTATGGACCAGTGGTTTTCTTTGTCTCCCTGCACTTCAGAACTGGCTGCTGACATATGTTGCATGGTATCTCCTCTCTTTCTCTTCCACCTTTACTATCACTTTCCAATACACACTATCCAATAAAGCAACAGTAACAAAATATCTTCAAAACACATCTGGCTTGGTTTGGTCTGGTTTGACAAAAAGGCAAAGTGTGTCGTCAGCTCAGCAGCGTATATTTTCAAATCTAGAGATCAATACAGCTTCAAGGTGTTTTTTTTTATAAAGGGTTGCTGTATTTGATGAAGCAGGTTAATAACACATTGGATTTCACTGACCTCAAGTTGTAGGGGTCCAGTCTATTGATCTCTGAGGGATTCAGACCGCAGATCAGATGGCCGAGTGTTGCCAGATCTACAGCTGTTAACTGCTCCACTTTCAGCTTGCGCCTCCGCATCACACCTAGAATCACTGCTCTCATCTGGAAGGTCATAGGTATATCCAACACTTGCCAAAGGACATATTAAATATGTAAAAAGTCATTAAGTTGAGATGCTCTCATTAAAGTTTCAGATCAGGGTGAACAATTCAAAAGCTCACTTTTTTATGGCTCCAGTCCGTCAGCGTCCCAAGATGTGCCAGCAGCCCCAGGTCAGTGAGGTTGGTGTCGTGCAGCTCCCTCTCTCCCATCTCCGTCACCACAGAGCCCAGAGCCAGCAGCTGATCTGCTGTCAGCTCTCTCACCGGACTGTAGGCCTGGATCCAATCAAGACCCAGAGCATACTTCAACTTCAATCGATAATAAAACACAGCACAATGAAATCAGGGTTGGGGGTTACAGATTGGGCTGTGTCTGTCTGTACAATTGTCCTCCATCAAACACGACATCTGGTGATTTCTCAGGTACCACTGGTCTGCTCTGGACCAACCTTCTGCCCTTCAACAAATTACACTGGCTGGCATAATGGAGGCTTCATAATTAATCTTTTTCAAAGTCGTCATAGGTAGGTTTTATAACGTGACATTTTGTTAGAATTCAACAAATGTAATCGCCGAACACGTTGGCTGAACATAAATGAGTAAGATAATATGTTAGAATCAGCAATATGGATAGTGCCCTTGCTCTGTGATGTTCAAAGTAGATGTTGTGGCTCAGGCATCTGACCAACTGAGGCAAACTCTGGAGCAGGAGTGCATCGCTCTGAGCTTGCCAACCTGCTGTGCGCTGATTGCTACTGGCTGTGAGGGAGGTGGAGGGAGAGGGGAGCGGGGCGAGGGACACTCGTCTCCCTGTTTATCTTCAAACTTACAGACTCACAGCTTTAACTGAAAACATGACATCTCAGATACCTCTGGTCCGACTTTGATGAAACTTGGAGGGATGAGGCGTTCTGGCGCTGTGTTCTGGCATTTAAAAAGCTACACTAACTGGCCTCATGGGGGTAAAATTTCACACTTTGAAAGGCCATAACTGCCACTAGTCTGAATATGAGGAAACGTGGAGGGATGATGCATCTTGTTCCTGACTGGCCTAGGGGATGCCTGCATCATTTGTGGAGGATGACATTTTTAAATGTTTGACATGATATCCCTACCAATATGGAACAGAACAATATGTTGATATCCTAAATAAGTGCGAATAACATCAAATAAATGGGGGGGAAAACAGACAAGCTAAGCAGTGACTCTAATTACAATCTAATTACAATACTGACCTGCCTGAGTTTCACCCACAGTGACCGGCGCTGCTCAGAGCTCAGTGAAGCATCCTGACCAAAAACTTCAACACACTGATTCAGATCCTCCTGCGACATGCGGTTAATCTGAGTGGATGTCCAAGCTGAGGGAAATATCCCTCTGATGTCAGCGCAGCTTGGAACCGGCACTAGTGCAGAGCATGAGACACCGGTGAATTCAGTGTGCTGATACAAATGGAAACTTTGACAAAGAAACATTTCACCATGATACTTGTCTGATGTCACAAGTGCAGTGGAGTGGTTTCTCTACAGATACAGACGCAATGCAGTAGAAACAGCTCAGTCACACAGTAGCACTAAACGTTAAAGAACGTATTGATGAGTAAACCTTTGGCCCTCCTGCTCTTTGCCCTGACGATCCCTCGAATGAGGCTCTGGGTCTTCTCTCTCTGGCGATGCTGGTCCATGCACTGGCTCACACAGACTCCGCCCACCGCACTGTCCTCCCAGCGCCTCTGACCCACCAGCACCTCCTCCACCGTGTCTTTATTCAGCACTGACTGAGCAGGGGAAACACACAATCCTTCACAGTCATGTTATATACGCCAACCCTGTTTTGATATGTCTTAGAAAATCAGGTGGTTTTCTAAGATATTCTTTATGTGGGTTCATGCTTTTGGGTGCTCACCAGAGGAATGGAGTTGATCTGCTTTGACGAGAGAGAAAACACCAGCCTGCCCAAATGTTCCACATCCCCAACGTCCCATTTTGACGGCTCCCTAGCAAACATGCAAACATATTTAGCCATTAGAGTTTTGTAATCCATACCTAAGAGGAGACTGCAAACACAATGCTGGAATCGTCACATTCAGACATTTTTAGTGCTGTATAGCCCACTGCATACACAATACTGCTGCTACCAGAGGTGTTTGTATGTATTGTTTCGACAATACATATATCATTATTTCTCTTTAGAAGAGTATTTACTTTTTTATATAAAACCACAAAAAGAGTTCATGAACAGTAAACCTCCAACATTTCCTGTCTTGGGACTCTGTGGCCAGCCGAGCCCTCAGGCTTCTATTCAGCATTTGTTATCAGTAATTACCAGCAGGGATCTTGAAGGGTGTCGGACACAGAGAGAAACTGCTGCAGTTTATAGTTTGTCTCTAAAATGGAAGCAAATGACTGATATCGCTGTTGGATGACCTGGGCAAGTTTAATTACCAAACAATATATAACAATTTTGAGGAAGAACTTGTTACCAGGATTTCATGACTTAATGCACAAATACAGATAATCACGTTACGAATCAAATCAATGTTATGAATTTGTAGGTAAACATCTAAATACCAACATATGAGTTTCACACTCATGTCTGCAATCAGTGTGTGAATGTATGCGAGTAGTCTATATATCATATATATAACTGAAACTCTCCACATATTCTTGTCCCAGGTCTCATAACCACAGGAAATAAAACTCTGTGTTGATTTACCCCAGCAGATCCTTCCCAGTAAGCAGGGTGCTGATGTCTCTCAGGGCCTCTTTAGGTAGGCAGTAAGCTCTCATCTCCTCCAGCCGCAGAGCCAGGGCGCCTCTGTCCACCAGGGCCAGACTGTCCCGGTCCAAGAAAGGGAGTAAAGGTCCCAAACGGTCCAGAGTGGCACCTTCGATCTCCCCCTCCTCCTGAGAGGAGCCCTGCAGTGTCGGACACACACACGCTGATGGAGTAATTAGGATTTCACAGACTTCATATGAGCTCACTTGGGTAATACCATACCATACCTGATCAGCCACTGAGTGGATGAGCCAGGATATGTTTTGATGTACTAAAGGCTTAGGGTCTCTCTCTCTTTCTGTCTCTCTCTCTTTGTGTATGTGTGTTTGTGCTCACTTAAGATTAAATCAACAAAATGTGTGAACATAACTGTAATAGATCGCTACTGATGCAAGCCCTAATTTAATTTAACACGAAATAGCATCTCTGAGTTCCAGTGTGCTCTGAATGCTCATGATGCCAAAATTTCAGTTTAATTGCCCTGGGTTAATTTAGAATATCAGTTTTTTCTTAAAGATATTTGTAAATTATCAACAGTCACACTGATCTTTCCATGACACCTATACAGCAATGTATTAAAAAAATGTTATTTAACGGATGACTACATTATGTAAGGATATATATTGCATATTTGTATTTGTATCTCTTTGTATTACCAGCACAGTGATGGCCTTCTCTGCTAAATTCATCTGTTTATAACGCGGCAGGTTCAGGAAATCAGGGAAGTGTCCCTGAATGTAATCCAGTATATCTCTGAAGGATGAATTAGACAGGTTCTCTATCATCTTCACTCTGGAGAGATACAGAGCAGAGATACCAATGTATTAATGCATGAATGAACACATACACAAAGGAAATGCTTACATAAAGAGTAATGTCCATCAAATAGGAAGGTCCTTACGGTAATGTTGCAGCAAACCAAGAGTTCAGAGCGCTGATGTCCATTTCTGGTTGGCTCCTCAGTTCCTCTACGATACATTTTCGCTGGTAACACAGCCAAAACACATCTGAACTTCTTAGTATCCAATATTTAAATAAATTATTCTTAATTTGTTATAACTACATGTACATGTGGCAGAGCAATCTAATGAATAATGGCAGTGCAAGAGAGACTGTCTCAGAGAGAGTCAGAGACTGTCTCAATATAAGTGAGCGGTTGAGGGTCGTGGCAGTATCAGTTTCTCACCAGAGCAGGTCTCATGCCTCCAGGCAGCCCAATGACAAACTGTAGCAACTCTGAGAAATCTGTTTCATTGATCCAAAGCCTCAGCCAGTCACAACTCATGCCCCTGGCAATACGACCCAAATCCCTACAAATGAAAGATAAGCCAGCAATTAAATTGCTATTGAATGACTGCCTGACAAAACTGTGACGGTGTCAATCAGCTGTGAGTTTACGTTTCAGTTTGCAGAAAAAATTACTCATTACTTAAAACCAATTGTATCCTCTGGAAAAAATTTAGTCAACTTACTTAACTGTTGCTCTGGTAATGTTTTCAAACTCATGGATCTTCTTGAACAGAAGCTGAGCCTATCCAGAAAGAAAAACGTAGTGTCAGCATTCGGGAAACTACTCGCAAAATGTATGTGTGTGTGAGTGTGTAAGTAAGTAAGTACTTGAATAAAGGCTGGCATTACCTAGCAAAATATTGGCTACAGATTCCACAGACTGTCTACTTTTTAAATGATGTTACTACACAAACTGTAACCCATAAAATGCTTAACTTTTTACATATTTGAACTTTTTTTTCCTATATTTTCGATGTTATCTGCAGTCTCACAACATATTCCAGTATAACAATCAATTGAGAAGGGTGATAGATATTTAGTGATCAATATAAATAAATTTGACTCAGGTCTGGTCAGGCTGAGAACAGGTGGTGAAAGCAGTCTAATACACTCCTGGTTGTGACAAAATCTCTTTAAGGTAGCTATTACTAATTTATGCTACTCCTCTAGACCATTGTACCACATCCAAACTAATTAGCTTGATGGCGGCTGATGTGTATGGAGTATTATTATCCTGAATGGCTCATTTGAAGCATGTCCAATGAGTTGCAGATCAACGGGAGCATAGACCAAAGCTAACAACATGTCTTTTCTTCCATGGTAAGAGCACTAGAGGCCCATTGTAGTCGGATCAATGCGGCGTTAACGTCAAACAAGAGTATGTTGAAGCAAAATGCGCACCTGCTGTGGTGACCAGTGCAGGTCTCTGTACAGGCTGACGTCTCTCAGGATTGTTTCTCCATTCACGGCTTCTGTCAGCTTCCTTAGGGGGACAAAGGGCAAAAGACAAAGTACCTGCAGAGTGATGTTCTGCAAGCCTCTGTGTAGAGTCTGTTGGTGCACAACACAAAACAGAAAGAAATGAACCCCAAACAGCCATTTAAGACCCTTTAAGAAACACAAGACAGGTTTCCCGGACATGGATCAGATGAACAGATACTTTCTGGAAATGGATCAAGCCTAGTGTTAGAGTAATTGTTCAGCTGTTGACCAGTTTTTGGTCCTCTCTTAATATGAAATGTTTTTTGTTTTGTTTCTTTTCTAGTAAGTGAGGGATTTTAGACTTGTAAGGCAATCTATGTGCGAAAGCTGGTGATGTTTATCTGGTAGCAACTGCCAAAAAAACATCTCCACCTCCACAGTGTCTTCTGCTCAAGAGGTGACAGCAAAGCGGGAGTCACTACAAATCATTAAGGATGGACGGAGAGACGAGAAAGTGATCAACTGAAGAAAGACAAGAGCACCATCACCTCCTGCGCTGCATTGTATAGCATGGCTCTCTGGCCAGGCTTTAGCTCAGTCAGTAAGGTTCTCCAGCATTGGCATTGGGCGGCTCCACTGATCTCAGGCCAGTGGAGGTCTCTCAACACAGCAGGGGAGAGACCAGAGTGTAATGGCTTCAGTCTGCACAGTGTTTCCATGGTAAGCTGGCAGGGGAAGGATCACCACAGAAACACACACCAATTAGAAGACAGTTGGCTGAAAGTCAGAGAAAATAGTTGAACGCGACGCCTACTTACATTGCTGTCCTTTGAGATCTTGGATAATATTTGAAAAGCCTGAAGAAAGTACAGAAGTTGTTTATAAGGATGCGTACAGTATGACAGAAGGACAATACATTCAAATAATAAAACATACTACCAAGATACCACCAGTGTTTTGGGAAAAGGTCCTGTGGGCCATTCCTGCCTTGATAGGAATTCATACAGATCACTGTTTATCCTCTTCTACTACTGAGATATTTGGTGGCCAATTAATTGTGCAATTAACTATTTCCATTGGCTGACAGTATATCTGAAAATAATTATACATTTAACACCTCAATGATGACAAAAATCACTGCATTACATATTAGTGCCATGTTACCCTTAATTCATTTTTTCTTCTTTCAAAGCTGCTACATTGTGCGTTATTGTTGTGTCTGGAAAAAAAGAAGGGCTGGCTCTTTCCTAACGGATGCATCATCAAATCTGGGGATTTTCCAGGGTATAAAAAGTCATTTCTAATACATTTTCAGTTGCATTCGAAGCCTGTGGCAGTGAGGATGCAGCAGAAAATGACTAATATCTGAATAATGGAAAATGGAATGATCTCATTCACTAACAAAGGGCCTACATGTGAAAAAAAGAAACACTATTCCCTGCTGACCTGTGCTGGGGAATATCTGTGCAGTCCTGGCTGAGTGAGGACTTCCAGGAGTTGTTGTGAGGGAAGTGACTGCAGGAAGGAAGCTCCTAGCTGAGGCAGCAGGCCACTCAGGGCAGACAGCTCTGGAGAGGGCATGCTGCTCACATTCAGGGTCTGAACTGCTGGCGTCAACCAGGAGGACAGCTAGCCATGAAACACAGTTGAACAGAGTTAGACATTAATTTATACTACGTAACCATACAGAAACCTTTATTTGAGAATGGTGATTTTAAGAAGATTGTGTTGATGAAATCTGTAATATACTAGATGTCAGTCAGAATATGTGGCAGAGTTGTGTCCCTTACCCTGCCACTGGCACTGATGAGTCCCTCAGACATGCACTGGCCCAGCCGTTGCCACAGTGCAGAGGACTGGGACGAAGCCTGAAGAAATGGACGCAGCTCCAGTGGATCCAGGTAACATGCAAGAACTCCTAACCTGAACAGAGACGTTATCCTTCAGTTTCTGACCGTGGGAACATGGACGGAGCATGACTAGTGTCTGGGTCCTACCTCAGTATGTTATCACTGGTGAGATTCTTCCTCTTACTGAACAGGGTCCGGAGAACATGGCGGCCCCTTGTGCCATCCAGGCTGCTGTTGCCTAGCAACTCCACCAGAGGACTAAGCTAAAGGAGACAACAGATCAAGTACAATTATCACCTTCAAAAGCTAAAAACAATATTCTTTAACTATTTGCTATTAGACCCCCAAGCAGTAGTGGAGGAGACAAAAGCTACACTGATCTCATGCCCATGTCTGAGAAGGCTGGCTTCTCAGTGGAAGTGGTGCAACAGTTACATCAAATGATGTAACTGTTGCAGTTCAGTGAAACTGCCTCTAACCTGATGTGATGTCAGCTGCCGAAAATGACTGACTGGGAGGTATGGCAGTAATGGGAAGATGGAGCTGAGGAAGTATGGTGGCCATGTAGGGACATCACCCACCACACTCGACTGCAGAAGTCTCTTTACAAAGGCCTTTTTCTGCAGCGACTTCATCTCTGAGCTGTGGTCGCGGATGGCCATCAACCTACAGAACAATGTAGAAGCTGTCGGCATCAGGACACGCAAAACTTTTAGATTAAAAAGTGGGAATTCTTGGTGCGGCAACTCACACACTGTCATTGATCATCAGGGAGGCTGGGAAGCTCATGATGTCGGAGACGGACATGAAGGGAATGAACTGAGACAGGTCCACAAAAAGTTCTGGGGTGACTCGTGGGAACTTATGAATGAAGGCAGATGTCATTGTTTCCATGGCTTGTAACTCTTTTTGAGAAGCCTGAGAGAGAGAGAGAGAGAGAGAGAGAGAGAGATAGTCTCAAAGCTATAAAAATCCATCTCTAACTCATCTGCTGCTCTTCATCTGCATCTCTTTTTGTGACTGGTGTAGATTTAATCAGAGAGATCAATAAGGGATAATGGCTTTTACCTTGATTCACCTCATCAGTGTACTGATGAGAAAGTATCTCTAATATTTTGTATATTCAGTGTACAGTATGTAGCGAGTTTTAGAACAAACCTGGATGGTTTCGACTTGTAGCTGGTCCCAACTTTGATGCATATGAGAAAGAAATCTCTTGACAGCATCTTTTTCAGCAGACATCACTAGAGTGCGGATGCTCTCTCTTGGCATTTGGAGATACTCCTGGTGAGATAAAGCGAATTCCCTTCAAATAAAGCTCAGTGAGCTCATCTGTTGTACATGTGTGTGTATGTGTGAACGTAGCTGCATAGCCAAGTACCTGCATCAGAACTCTGAGAGCAGAGGAGTTGTCTTCTTGCTGTATGAGGTCCCACAAGACAGGCTGAGGAAACATATTATTCAGTCACTCCCTTCTATGTGTGCATGTGCATGTCTGTGTGTGTGTGTGTGTGCGCGTGCGTGTGTGCGTGCGTGCATGCGTGCATGCGTGCGTGCGTGTGTGTGTGTGTGTGTGTGTGTGTGTGTCATCATCTATCTTACACTGAAGCAGCTCAGTAGGTCCTCCTTGATAGAGGGGTTCTGCTCTCTGCGCAGGAAGACTCCCACAGTTTGAAGGACGCTCATGGAG
>OMOV01048232.1:1381-11616 GCA_900312565.1 Beryx splendens | reverse complement strand
CGCCCCCGTGTTACCGCCGGCTTGGTCGGGCGTCGCTACAGACACAATTGGCCGTGTCTGCGGGTGGGAAGCCGGTTAGGGGTTTGTGTCCTGGTCGCTGCACTAGCGCCTCCTCTGGTCATTCGGGGCGCCTGTTTGGGGGGGAATAACATGTTCCTCCGCACGTGCTACGTCCTTCCGGTGAAACTCCTCGCTGTCGGGTGAAAAGAAGCGGCTGGCGACTGCACGTGCGTCGGAGGAGGCACATGCCAGTCTCAACCCTCCTCAGATCGGCAGAGGGGGCGGAGCAGTGACCGGGACCGCTTAGCTTAGCCAGGGATACAATTGGAGGACCAAATTGGGAGAAAAAGGGAAAAATTCCACACACACAAAAAAAAGTGTTATTTCAGTGTAATATTTGTAAAATATTGAAGTTGGACAATTTTGCTAAATGCATGCAAATATTTGCCCTGCTCATCACAGGACCTGTGGTTATTGCTCATTGGCTGATGACTGAAATAATTTGAAAGTTAACTAATCTGGTTAAATAGAGGCCAAAAAAATCACTGCTTGCAAACATTGGAAAAAATTATGAGCTTACTCTATAACGAAAATGAGATGACTGTATAAAGAGACCAGTATTTGGCCCTGAATGTCATTGACTTGGATGATTCCTCTCATGTCAGGCCAATTAAAACCCTCAGCCAGAAAACTGCCTGCGGGAAAAATAAATCAGATTTGACTAGCAGACCTTTCTGGGTACATTATTGAATTAGGTTACTATCTAACATATGTTTTGAGTGAGCAATTAAAGTTTGACTTTATTTTTGTGCACTATCAACCTTACTGCAAACTGGCTGGCAAATGCTACAAAAAAAACCCCAGCACTTGTTGAGCTGCTTATAAATCATTACCTGAGGGGCGCCCGGGTGGTGTAGCGGTCTATTCCCTCGCCTCCAACACGGGGGACCCGGGTTCGCGCCACCCGTGTTACCGCCGGCTTGGTCGGGCGTTCCTACAGACACAATTGGCCGTGTCTGGGGGTGGGAAGCCGGATAGGGGTATGTGTCCTAAAAAAAAATTAAAAAAAATCATTACCTGAAGCCAGCTTCAGCAATACGTTCTTCTGCATGATTGGCCGTTTTTGCACCTGGCGTTTACAGTTGTAAATGCACCCAAGACACATTTAAGGTCCAACACCCAAACCACCTCCAGAGTTGGTCAGAGACAAATTTGGCATGGACAGTGTAAATGTGATACATTTTCCATCCACGTGGAGCGACTATGTAAGCAAAAATAAACTTTCCTGTGAATCCAGCCAGGGAGTGCACACAAATCAAACAGGTGGCAGGCAACTTAGCGAAGAAAATACTATCTTCTCATGGATGGATTTTTAGTTGAAGTTAACGCCAGGTGTAAAGTGAGGCTTTAGTTCACCTGAGCGATGTCAGAAGAGGTGGCTGGGCAACACTCTCATTGATTGTTCAATATTCTCACTCAAATTCCTAGACGCCAACAAGAGCAGTGCAGGCCGTGGGGTCAGTGTGTAGGTCACAGAGCACAGGACATGTTCCTCATATTCAGTGGTTCCATTAAGCTTATTAGAGAATGTGCAGAAACATTCATCAACTGGGTCAATAGCGGGGGCCGACAGTCTTCTAGCCAGTGGCCAGCCTAATGGGTATGACCAAGATCAAATTGATAATACAGATTTTTGTGTGGAAATGAGTGCACATTCAATTTAAGATCAAACTGGGTCATGTGTTTGTTTGATAAATGAGGGCCATTGTGACGATTGGAGTGGCTAGTGAACTCATTTTTCAAAATTGCTAAGGCATTGTGTGTGGTGTGGGGACTGGAGATCCAGCAGACCCCAGGACCCAGGCTCCGTTCACTCTCTATATCAAACGGCTTGACTTTTTGGCAGGGGGTCTGTGGCCCTGTGGGTTACTCATCTCCACTTTGGAGTGTTCTCCTGTTGGTGCCTACAGTGATGCCATTTAGCAGCAGCAGTTGACAGCTGCCCCTAACGTCCCTCATCACAGCCATAGCACACAATTTCACAGTGCCACTCCATCTCTGTTGAGTCCTGAAGTGTTTAAGGTTGTTGTTTTTAAAAAAAAATAAAATGAATAAAAGAAATATAGTTTATTTGCTGAAATAAACAGTTGTATATGATTATCATACACAATCATATCCATACATACATATATATGTTTTATGTCTTTTGTCTTTAAGTTTTATGGTTTCTTACTATTTGATGTTTTGTGACGCACTTTGTGACTTTGCTCTGTGAAAGGTGCTATAAATAAACTTTACTTGCTTACTTACTTTACTTATGATAATAATATTTATGTACTGTAGCACTTTTCAAAACAGTTACAAAGCGCTTTACAAAGGATAAAAACAACGGATCAAAAACAATAATAAAAGCTCACTACATGAGAGCAAGTCTATAAAATGAGTTTTAAGAAGTGACTCAGATGTGATACAGAGATTTGATATAAAGATGATACAGATTCATCCTGAGCTCCTCAGGCAGGCTGTTCCGAAGTCTAGGAGCCCTGATAGGAGAGGCCTGATCGCCTCTTGTATTTAATCTGCGTTTTGGAACAGCCAATAGGGAGCTGCCTGAGGACCTCAGGCTGCAGTCTGACTGTCAGAAAGTCTGTGATACAGCTTGGTGCCAGACCCGTCCATGCCTTAAAAGTGATCAGTAAGATTCTAAAATCAATTCTGGAAGATGACCAATGTAAAACTGGTTTGATCTTCTTGCCTTTTTGTTCCAGTAATAATCATACAGTCTGCTGCACTTTGTGGGGAGACAGATTGAGAGACTTTTGACTGAGGCAAGGATAAAGAGATTTACACTAGTGAGAGATAAAAGCATGGATGACTTTCTCCAGATGACTAAAGGTTAGTGGTGAGGTCTACAGTTTGCCTGCTTTGAAGGTCAAACCGAAATAATTAAAATGGAAGATTCTCCGTCATAACTGGCTTCTTTTATTCCAGTCCCAGTATTCAGTTTGAGTTGTAGCTGTGTCACGTAATTTGTACTGTGGGCATATTTGTCTCCTTGCAGTTTGGTCAGGACTAGACTCAATTGTGCGCCCGTGTGATTGACAGCCAGTAGGAACACCTCCTTGCAGAGAGCTCCCCTGATTGGTTGAGGCCTACAGGGAGTGGTAGGGAGCCTGGAAACAGAGGCAGGGGCTATCACAGATGCCTGTTTTTCCACTCAGACCATTTGAATTGCTGATAGCTGACTGGGTGTTAAGGAATGTTTCAACAAATAATACAAAAAGAAACTGGCTACCCCAGCTTTTTCTCTGAAACCTTCAGAAATGGTCAGTTTGGAGACGGGCCTGTAGTTTGCAGGAGACAAGGGATCAAGACTAGGTAAACCTGAGGAAAAAACGCCAGTGGCCAGAGAGCTATTGATAACAGATCAAATGCTTACACTGACTGATTCAGATACCTCTTTGAACCTTCGTAGGGAACAACATCTAGGGGACAGGTAGAGGACTTCATGTGAGACTCTATCTCCTCCAGGTCCAGAGGGCAAACGGCTCCAAAACAGCTCATCACAGCAGAATTGCTAACGGTAACAGATAGGCCCCTGTCAGAGGGTGAGCTGTGGAGTCTTACGTGATCCTCAGCTTGTTTTTTGGCAAAGAACATTAAAAGTTCTTTGCACTTCTCAGAGGAGAGGCTTCGCTGCAGCGATTAGAAGACTGTTAACAACGGAATCAGTTATATTGAAAAGCACTCTAGATTTATTGGTAGATAAGGTGAGAGAAATAAGCCTCTCTTTTCCTCCTTAACCACATTCTGATATTTCAGCATTAAGTCCTTGATAATACGGCGCGACACTTTCAGTTCGTCAACCTTCCATTGAAATGAGTCGTTTCTCCGTTCTTTCTCCACAGCCTGAGTGTTATCATTTAGCCATGGCAGCAGTGTTTTTCTTGATTTTCCTTTTTTGTTCTTGAAGGGAGCGACAGAAGTTAAAACAGCGATAGAAAATATAAGTATCACTGGGGAATATCTGATCCGATCTGAGTATACTGTGTCACATCTCGGAGAACAAGATGAGAACACATCTTGCGTTCTGATGCTTCTAACGACTCGTCGTTAACACATGACACGGTCCATCTGTGCTTTAGAAGCGTTTCTTCCACTTGTGAGTTGGCATGGTCGGCCTCGTTTCCTGGAGGAGCTGCCCGCCGCCTTGGCTGAAATAATTTCATTCATGTTGGGTTTTAGTGGAGTCGTGCGGACTCTAGCGTCGTTTGGTCCAAATGTAGTTTTAGAGGCCTTTTCGCCCAACGCTGTCCAGCACAGTGTAAAACTCTGTGAACTAAGACCATGTTTTTGGATATGGAATAACTAAACCACACTGAATTGTTGTTTGACTGTCTGTGTGCATGTAATTCTGTGTGAGCGTGTGATACTTGGCAGTCTTGTTCTTAAACTGGTTGTGTCCTGCCCAAGGATAACAGGCCCCATGAAAATCAAAGCCAATCCCCACGGTGTTATACGGGTATGCAACAATCTATCTTAGCGCTCACTGTTAGTGTGGATGTGTGGCCGAGACAGGGACTACGTATCCGTCCAGGCACTGAGGAAACATGCACAATTGAATCTGTGTTCAGTAAATCTGTTTAGTGTATTGAATGTGTGTATGATGGGTATTTGCACTTATCTGTGTGTGTATATGCATGGTGGAGTGTTGGAGTGTGTATGTGTTTGTGTGTATGCTGTGCGTGCATGTGTGTGTGTGTGTGTGTGTGTGTGTGTGCGTGTGTGTGTGTGCCAGGACTCCCTTTGGTTGTTGAGATCCCCTATCTGTGTTTTCATTCAGCGAGTATGTTGTCTCAATGATGATAGTTATTTACGTGTTGGTAATTAGGTTCAGAGTTATTTGTTGGGAAAATTGCGGGGGAAATTTGTTTCTGTTTCAGATAATGATTACAAATTTCTTCGGGTGAAAATGAGTTTCGTTTTGCTCTCATGCATCACTAGGTTTAATTAAAATGCAAAGAAGTTCTCAAATGATTAATCATAATTTAGAGCATTCCCTTTAGCTTTGTTCTTTCAGAAAGTCCATAACTGGAGTCGGTTTGGAGGGAGAGCCTCAGCAGGCACCTTCATTGTGATCTTCCAACCTCAGCGGCGTGCAGTGTTATATTTTGTACTTTCTATTTCTGCAACAATGCACAAGAGCTTTAAGACAAGGCCTACAATTAGTATATGTTAACAGGAGGAGGTAGCTCGTTCAATGAGCAAGCTAATTGCTTTTTAACCTCATGAGGAGTGCCTCGGATCTCTTGTTTTAATGTTCTCTAGCAAGTGAAAAAAAGCTACACAGCAGTGGAGTGAGCTGTGTTGAACATTGAGATCCGGCTGCATGTGTGTGGCGGACACATGGTGATGCTGTGACTTGGCCGGGGCTGCGCGGTCCCAAACAAGAACAAATCAATACAGCTATCCAAGGTAGTGATGTGATCTCAGTCCAGCTACTACTGATCTCATAGTGGAAAACTAGAGCCAATGTAGCAGGCAGGCTGACATAAACTGACTAGTTAAATTTTGGTCAGCTTTCATCAAGAATGAGTTGGTTAGGCGTAGATAATGGGCAGAGAAGGTTAAGGATAGAAATAAATCAGCTACGGTTCGGCTTAGTTTGAGATAATAATTAGAATTGGTTAGGTTTAAAAGAGGACAAGGTATGCTTTTTGACCATTTTTGCCACTCCTAGTGGGAATAATAATAATAATGTATTAAGATTGTAATACTTTAGTGATCGTATCAGGGAAACCTTCTTTTCTCATTCCACCCTCCTGGAGGGTCAGAGCTACAGAACGGCGCCCCTGGAGCTGGTGGGGTTTCAGGGTCTTCAGCAGGGCAAACAAACAGGACGTATTCTATCCTGGTCAGCTGTGGTCAAACAAGCATTTAGAGTACTGCAATGCTGGCTGTGTGAGTATGTGTGTGTGTGTGTGTGTGTGGGTGGTAGGGGAGGGACATGGCAGAGGGCAGAATCAGGGCTACAACCGGTGGAGGAAGTCCAGAGAAGGACCATCTGTTACAGTCCCACCTCGCTTCTCCCTCTCTTTCCAAAATCCTCTTGTTTACTGTTCCCATAATCTGTCCTCCTTCCTCTCAGTAACCTGACTTAAGACTACCTGCCTGCACAAACCTGATGGACATCACAGGCTTAGCATATTGACATGACTGATGAGAGCAGAGGGGGATCTCTGTTCGCACCATGCGGGAATAAAGTCTAGCTTACAGATCGCCTGGCAGAGAGAATGTAAAATATAGATAAGGGGCAGCCTGTGAGGGGGATAGGCCTGCCAATATACTAGAGAACCAGTACTGGGACCGGCAACTTAACATCACATCTCGACCTGCAAGTCCTGACCAAACCTCCATTATGCCAAGAATTTACATAGTATTATATATATAGTATATTTGGATGGGATTAGTTTTCAGGACATGTGTAAAGTAAACCCAGGACACGTGTGCAAAATCTGGTTCTGTAATGTTAGTGGACAATTCGCACGGGATAAGAGATCTCTGTATTCAGTCTCCAAAATTACAGAGATGGGAGTGTTCTCTCCATTAAAGTTATGCCTTGTCATATTTAACTTCTGCAACTGACATTGACGTGCTCGAACAATAACAGTACAACGTGGCTGCGAGAATGAAGGGAAGTCGCGACTGGACCAGCGTTGAAACTTTAGGTGTGTCCTCAGTTTGGGTGAACACCAGAACGTGAAGGAAATGACACGGTAGGTTGCCAACAATCTCCGGGATGTCGATTCAGATTAGTTTTACTAGGAAGTTTTTATTGCTTGGCATTTTACTGAAGGTAGAAGAGGCTGGGAGTTTTACTGCCGCCGGCACGCGCAATCCTTAAAAATGATTGACATGGCAGATTCGGAGGGGACTAAAATCACAGATGCTTCAGTAATGGTTACATTACACCTCCTGTAAAATGAATCCCGTCCGAATAAGGCTTTACAGTGGAGACATAGGATGTCGCCACATTGATGGTTAATTGATAGTCAACCACCAAAGTATTTGTGATTTAAATATTAAGATTATAAAGTATGTATCTAGGCTATTCTGCTAAAACAACTCGGTTCACAGCAAAGTTTGAACAGTGGAAGTTGTATTGTCTAATCATAGTTCATGTAATGGTTTTATGCAGTCCATAAGTGTTTGTTTAGAGGTTTCATAATGTTCACAACAGTAATTCGTTGAGTATGTAAAATCCAAACACGTTATTCTAAAACTTACAGAGGCTGGTTACTAAAGTAGTTGAGAGAGGTATCCTCATGTGTCTTATCACCGCTGTTGCCTGTTTCCAGAACAAAGAAATGTAGGCAGAATCTCCAAAACCGCGTGAAGTATCTTTTTACGCTGCAAAACCCCGCCTTTGAATTAACTATTTAAAAAAACGATAAAACTGTTACTGAGTTCTTTGTCACCTTGTGCGCTTCATGCTCTGAGCTTCATACTGGAAGCTACGATGCCGATCCAAACTTACAGAACTAAATGTTTCACGCCCCAAGCTCTATGCCGGAGGCCACGAACGCCGACGCCAACTCCAAGACCAGCAAGCCAAGACTTAGCACGAGCAGAGATTCAGGTCTCGCTGCCTTGTAGCTGTGATCCTGCCTTTTTACAAGCCGTTCATACTACGAAGTTCAGCCCCGCTTTTTAATAGATATCATCACCAGGACCGCGACGACTGTTACAAAGTTATTTTAAGAACGAGTTGTTAATCCGTTGATTAGTAAAAGCTCCAGTCAACTCTCTCAGCTGACCACCGACCAGCCTGCCGAAGCCTCCTGCTCACATCCTGCCTGGAGTCCGGTCGATGGCGGAAAGCCAGTCGCAAGGAGATCCAGCTGAAAGAGCGTCTTTTTCAAAAGACCCGCTCCAACTCCATCGTTTGCCGTTGCCCAGGCGACCCGACTATCGCCGAGCTTACCTGACTCGCTGATCTCCGGGAGACCAGCTTCAACACGGTCGAAACCTCCTGATGGACCCGGCAAGTAGGCTGAAACCTTTTCCATGTCTTTCTGCTGAGAGCTGATGCAAAAGCTTTACTGAAGTTATCACTTAACCCCATAAGGAAAGGTAGTAAAGTCTGATTGATCCCTTAGAGCGACTCTCCTCGTTTCTCTGCTTTATTGATCTAAATTGACATAACAGTATTTCTTGTTGCCGATAATTATCCCTAATTCTCATTTCATTTTCATTCCAATATTCCTTTCCTTCTCATTTTATTTTCAGTTCATTCTCAATTTATTATTCAAGCTATAGTTTAGTATTTTATTCTGGTTTATCATCTGTCCATTTGTCACACATTTCCCCGTTTAATGTATTAATGGTTTGTTTGTTTGTTTGTTTGTCTAGTAGGTAGTTAATAAATATATGAATTCACTCTAAAGTTGGTTGTTCTGTATTTCCTTCTCTGCAGAGAAAAGTAATCCATGAACTGAAAAGATCTCATGATCTTCAGATTGATGGCTGATTTAATAGCCAAGTAAAGGTCTGTTTTTCCTTCATCTATGAATGTGGTGCCCCTACGAGTGTAATTTGATAACTTGATCAAAGTTTCATATTTCCATACCTTTGCTACATTCTAAATTTGATATTTTCGACTCTGCACGCTACAAAGCGAAGACAAGTGCCATAATAAAAGGAAAAAAACAACAAAACATATTTTATGTTTAAGCCCAATGCGTCCCACCATCCCACCATCCCACTGTCACCGTCAGCACTGACCAGAAGAGACTTTGATGGACCATAGCACTAAAAAGCCATAATATAAATAAACATACATTTATAACAGTGTGTATATTATATATCGCTCATTTGCGATCAGCACTGATAGTTCCATTATGTTTGCTGTTTTAGTCTAGTTCAGTATAGATGTGCATGACCGAAAGGCACGGCTGTGCTCAACAAATGCACCGACTCTTCGCATCCTCCACTTGACTGCCATCAGTGCACACATTTTATTCAAGCAATGCCTGGACAAGACAGAGAGCCGGAGGGTCTTCATCGTGGATCCTGCATCGGAGCCGCGTGAAGGCTAAAACAGTGTGTGCTGACTCTGGGTCAGAGGAACGAGAGGAGGAGGCATGCATGAGAATAATTCCAATGGTTATCAAAATTTCATCTGATTAAATTTTTGTATACGCCCCCGAGAGCAGGATGAGTCATCAACGGAAATATGCTGTTTACCGGGAAGAGACAGATCTAGAAATCAACATTTTTTGTCTTTCTTGTGGCCTGTATTGGTGAGTAGGTGTACACTAAGTCCAGCAGCATCGTCAGAAAGGTAAAAAAAAAAGTTTTTAAGCACAATGGAAATGCAGACAAGCTGTTGGTGCAGTCAGAAAAGTAAAGTAAAACAGAAAACGTTATAATAAAAGGGAACAAAATTCACCCAAAACTGTGCACAAGTACTCAGACGGTAAACATCAGATCAGACCGGCCATTCCCAATCCAAACTACAAATTAGGCCATTTACATATCCAGGCACTCTGGAAACAGATTCAGAACCATGGACAGTGCAGTGGCTTGGCAAACAAAGGCCTACAGTGTATTGCATTAATTCATTTTCCATACCCACTAATTGCTATTCAGGGTCACAGAGGCGCTGGAATCTATCCCAGCATACATTGGGCAGAAGGCAGAGGAACATCCTGGACAGGTCGCCAGTCCATCTCAGACAGACAAACACAGATAGACAAACACACATTTACACCTACAGTATGGGCAATTTAGAGTCTCCAGTTCACCTGGCCTGCACGTGTTTGCACTGTGGGAAGAAACGAGAGCACTCAGAGGAAACCCAGGCAAACACAGGGAGAACGTGCAAACACAAAACATAAAGGACGACTAGGGCTGAGATTCAATCCCAGGACAGACCTAAACACTGAGCCACCGTGCCATACCCAGAATATTACAAAATCTGCTATTCAGTGACACAGTGATGCACAAAATAATAAAAAATACAAAGGCTCCAGTGCAGCATACTTTCTGCTATCCATAAGAAAACATCCATATGAATACACACATCCAATCCCAATACTTCAGACCGATATGGAACTTAAGCCTTAGGTGGGTGAGGATTAAAATTTGTACCTTTGTTGGCATGAAAACATGAAATCATTATGTACACTATATCTTCCATAATATTGTGGTACATTATACAGCAGGTCACATTT
>OMOV01048197.1:21922-34981 GCA_900312565.1 Beryx splendens | reverse complement strand
GCGCGACATAATATAGATATAAACGACACATCATATATGCGTGTTGTGTGTGTGTGTGTGTGTGTGTGTGTGTGTGTGTGTCTAGCACAATTTCGGCTTGATTTCAGGGTAAAAAGATGACGTCACAACGCTGTCAGTCTCAATTTACAGAGTCACTATTTGTCTCCCTCTATTGGCTGACTGTCCCATCATAAGACAAATTAAAGCATTTTCTTATCATCGGACGACAACAACAACATTCCTGTGTATTTTGAAAAATACCTGCAGCATAAGTCCTCAATGCTTAGGTTATGTCTAACAACCCATGACGGTAGACCTTCGACTCACAACCCATTTCTTCAGAGAGAAAAAAGAAAACACTTCTTTTTCATAAATCCTTTAATATATGAAAGGCATATTTTAACACATGTACAGTGTAACAGACCTTGTCCCACAGTTATCTTACTCATTTTCAACATTTCTTCACAAGACTACCCTTCAGACTAGGCAGGTCTAAATTAAAACAAGAGTGGATGGATGGTACGGCGTTGTTTCTTACAATTTGCTGCAATCGAGAAACAACCGAGAGCTGAAAATAGAGTCAACTTGACTAGAAAGCTACTGTTGTCTATTTTCACAGAGGGATGTTTAGTGTGGCCCCTGTGTGGGCAATGGGTCCATAAAGCACTGTATCCATATCCTTTAACTGTGAGCAATGCTGTTAGTTCAATGTCAATTGTCTAAAATGTAAAGCCCATCATACTAACACAACAAGGAGTGCTTTTTCATTCCCAATCAGATCAAGCATCAACAGCTGTCACGACCTGGAGTGGAGATAACAGTAATATCCATTGTAATGCTTGTGCTCACAAACAAGTCAATTATGGTGATTCTCTGTGGCTTTTACATCCACTCGGATGTGAACAATGTCTGCACACGATGAGGTAGACTTGGGAATGTTCGACGCTCTGCTTTGTGGGAAATGTATGCCTCGAAAGCCTTTTGTTTCTCTAGCAGACTTCAAGGCTTGAACTGAAAGCTATTTTTTCCTCATAGCACAGAAGAGATTATGTAAGTCATTATGACAATCATTCTTTTGATTATATGAAAAAGAAATGTTCAGTCAACCAGGTGCACATCATTCATAAATGGATACTGTTGAGAATCACCATAAGTGGTGGAAGCATTGTGTCTATAATGGATTCTCATTAAAACCCCTTAAGACAGAAGTAATATTTAATGATGTTTACAGCGGCTGAATAGAGATGAAAACCAAGACAACTGTTTCTGATGATCACTAATGCTTTGTGACCGCATACAAACTGACATGTAGGCCCGCACACACACACACCTGGCAGAGGAAAAGAGGAAACCAAACACATAATGGAATGCTCGTCCGCTTTCACGCTCACCAAAAAAAAAAAAAAACCATTTCAAACATTTATGAAAAAAATCGGAATAACCGTATCTAACAGACCTCGCTAAAGACATCGCTTTATTCACATTCCTAAGTTTCACATCTGTTGTGCATTGCGCTGCATAAGGGTAGAGAGAAATGACTAACTGAGGGTGGAGGAATAGGTCCATACTAATACAGACTTATACATTCATGGTATGCATAAGGCTCCTCCTCGGGAATGATTTAGCCGCCCACGGGGGAGGGCGAGCAATTAAGGGGGCATTTCATGTCGCAAGGCCATCATGATAAAGGACAAAAATATAATTAGCAACCTGCTCTCTTGCCCCCTACATAAAACGGATACAAAACCATAATTTCCAAAAACACGTTGAAACAAACATATTCTAGCGATAAGTAACCTTTGTAGTGTCTGCATACTGAAGTCCTGTCACACACTGCTAGCTATTACGGCGTTACTGTCCTTATTACCAAGGTGACTGTCTGGTTATTCCGATACCCAGACGAGACCGCCGGCTGCAAAGTGAACAGGAGTGCTTTTTGTTTAAGACGTGCGCCCGGCCGCGCTGCAGCAGTAACTTTGCGGAGAACGGACACCCATGACCTCCATCCGCCTGCAGCCAGATCCTGCCCATCACTCAAACGGCGGCCCTCCATTTCAGCGTGTACGACACAAAATCATCTTGCATGCATGAGCGGAGATTTATGGGGAAGGGATGGTTAAGACCCTGAGCAACCTCTTCCAATTAAGGGCGGATTAAAAAAACATTAAGAAAAACGCGTCAAAGATTTGTTGAACAGATTAATCACAAATTGTTCCAACCAACTTTTAAAAGATTAGGTTAACAGACAGACAGGTGTGGAGAAAACACTGGATCATCCTCGTCTTATAACATTTAGAGGGGCGGATTGATTTACAATATTCACTAAAATGAATGCGCCCCATGCAAATTTATAATATCAGGGTGGAAAACAACAAAAAAAATCTCATCGCTGTTGTTTTCACACTTATTCTCACATCTGTCCCAGAACATCTTGATGCACAGATGAACAGCTGGCGAACATGGCAACATTAGGCGAGAGTTTACAAGAGCTTTGTGTTTCACCATTAAAATCTCCCTCCATTTTATTGAAATGAAACACGCCTGTTGTCAGATGACGTGGAGCGGGCTGCGCTCTTACCCGCTGATCACACTCAACGCATTGAAATGAATGAACTTCTCCTATGGAGACGAAGCCATTTCAAAAGAGGGAATTCACTGCCGCTCCATCATTCTGTTGCAGATGTATTGTACTGCGATGCAGGTGTTGCACGCACTGGATTTACTCTGTTTATGCATTCAGAGCGCAGGACTAAATGAAAATGAATGTTTTGTCCTGTCTTTTTCTTTTATTAAACAAGCTCACTGTGAAGATTCATTGATAAGGACGTTTCATCAGTGAATCAGAGCTGCTGCAGTACTGGATATGATAAACAGGACTCCGCACGTTGGGAGTTTTGTATGCATGTATTTTGAATGCAGTATGGACAGAGTGCGATCCTGGCATTAGAAACAACACCTCAGAATGACAAGCTCAGAGACGGGAACAAATCAGATGCAAATTTAGATGTTGTTTTGAAGTGGGAGTGGGCGGGCCACGGCAACAGAAGCTATTATCAGCTACATGTCTTCGACTGTGGCCCGCTGACTCAATGAGACGGGCTACAAGGGGACGCCAGGAAGCCCTACAGTCCAGGAGAACAGCAACCCGCAACCCCCCCCCGTCTCCCAACACACACACCCGAGCTGCACAGGCAAGGAGGACTGACAGCAGACAGCAGCACAGACCTATCATACAGAATCGCCCAGTGGAGCGGGGCAATTTTGGTGCGCTGTTCACTGGACAGTAATGCTACCAGTCTTTCAGCTTGTTCGCATTTCAATTCAAAAGGTGTCGCTTGTTTCGCTGAGCGTATGGATGGACCTGGCCGTGTACATGTGGTCGAGTAAATCCCCAAATGCTGCCGTACTGTGTGTATTCACATGAGACGTTGCTACAGCCAGAAAAAAAAACTTTAGTGGTTAAATGCAGACAGTAAAGTACATATTAACAAGCTGACCCTGTCACTCCAGCTGGTCGCACCAGAAACCGCATTGTGAGGGTCTGATACCAGAAAGGGGCAAGGGCTACAGTTCTTCCCCTGCTTCAGAGTAAACGAGCAATTTAATGCAGTGTGTTTTGATCATGAACAACGGGCAACATAAGCTGGGGAATACAAAGTGTAAACTTTGTGTTGACAAAGAACAAATAAGCGGAATGAGGCCCCAGCCTACTTCTGTGTATGGTAACAATAACAATATGGCAAATATCTCATGAGCCATCATGTCGGCGTTGTTAGCTTGGTTACTGTACTAAATATCAATAATCTAGTCAAAGTTAAAGCAGCATTCATGTTATATTGAGATTGTTACTAATATCAAAAGGTAACAGCATGTATTTACTAATCTATTTAAAAACCAGTCCAAATAAAAGAGGAAGACAATTCAGACACAAAGTTGGAATAAAGATAAAAGCGATACTGACATTTTAAATTTTGTTGGCTATTTCATTTCAACTGGCACTTTCCACATACGGCGACAAAAGGTTTCAATTCACATTTTGGTCAGCTGAGAAATGTTTTTTATTAGTTATTGTTGCCAGTCCGACTAGAAACCAAATAGTAGCCAGATGAAAACTTGACACTATTTGGTTTCCATTAGGACTGCTAGCAACAACAACAATAACAAGGCGTTTGAGTTAACTGAAGAGTCAGAGGAACAACAGGTGCCCGGTGAAGTGAAATAACGAACCCAAATAGAAAATGTCGCCGTATCTCTACACAGGGACAGGGAAGGAAACGAGCATAAAGTCTTAAAACAACTGGCTTATCCTCTTATTTGCACACGCGGTGGACAAAGTAAAAGCATAAAACCGTACTTGGTAACATAGGTCAAGTAAGAAGGCCCCAAACCAGCGATCCCATGTGCTTCAGGGATGCTCAAAGATAAACAATCTCTACCATCAAACCCTTTTCCCTGTATAGCGTAGACCCAACTATCCTAACCAGGCCATTCCACATAATACAATACAACCTTCAGTAAAGCAACAGATAGGGGCAAACAGGGGGTCAGTGTTTTTCTTCATCGGTTAGTTAAATCGAACACACATGGGAAAAACAGATATGCTTTTAGCCTGTGGCAGAAAGCAGGCTGTTCGGCCAGAACCTGAGGTACTCTGGGGCGGGGGAGAGAAATTCCATGTCAGGAATAGGGAAGAAAAAAGAAAAATATCACTGAAAAGTAATGGCACTTTTTACATTTTGAGCTGGAATTTCAATGTTTTTCCTCCTGAAATGATTAGAAGTCACCCTCTTGACCAGTTTTCAGTCTTTCAGTGGTCATAAAAACGCTATGATGGAGAAAACAACAGGCGTAGGAATCCATGTGTTAGTTGGCCAGCCAGCCGCCCGTTCTCTACAGCAAGTGGGGGACAAGTGGGAGGGCATGTAAAAAAACAAAACAAACCATAAAGGCTTTTTTTTTTTTTTTTTAAGGACGGGATGTTCAAACCCAAACTGAGGCTGTGTGACAAGGTGATGTGTGACCTGTGAAGGGGGAGTTAACCTCTTCGATACCTGTTTTTTTCCTACTTTCATCCAGAGTCCTTGTGCAACAGCATCCCATAAATACACTCATCCAAAGACCGAAATCAGAGGAAAATAGAAAGACGGATCCAACTCTGAAGTAGATAAGACAGTCCCTTGTGTATCTGGGTACATTCCCAGCTGAGTGGTAAACAAAGTAGTTGAGTTGTCTGTTCAGTTTTAGTGGGATTTTGTTCCCCCTGCTGCAAGTGTCACTGATAAACAGGAAAGTAAACTCTTTGTGTGTGTCTGCATGCGTGTGTGCAGGTATGCAAATGTGTGTGTGTGTGTGTTGCTCAGCTCAGCGGAGCTTTGTGTTCTCGGCTCTCAGTCTTAAGCTGGATGGGAGTTGTTGTGTGCTGGGTTGTCCTGGGGAGGGCCTGGGGGGAGGAGTTCCCACAAGTCACCTCTCCTGTGACCTCTGGCGTCACCAGTTGGCTTTGACGGCTTTGACGTCGCTCACCAGGTTCTGAGCGAGGCAGATCCCAAAAATCTACACGGGGGAGCCACACAGGACATTAACTCAACTTAACATTCACACAGAATGCGATCACGAGTAAGGACATTACTGTTGAAAACAGGAGGGACTACTGTATGACCACACTGCAGTGACTGCAGGGGTTTGCTGGATGTTGCATGTTCTCACCACTAGATGGCAGTGATTGCCCAAAATCACAACACAGCCCGTGCATAAAGACTTCATTTCAGGGGACGCACAGAGCCTCCTTATGTAAACGCCTGCAAGTAAAATAAGCCATGAAAGAGGAGACTCCTTACCTGTAAAAGTGCAATACCAACAAAGATCCCAGCTACTACAATCAGGTTATCCTGAAGCCACTTCTCAAACTGCCCCACGCAGCCCTTGGTGTAGATATATTTCTGCTGATCCAACTCCTTTTCATAAACAAAAACAGACAAACAGGAAATTATAAGACAATGAAGAAAAATATAATCTGTTTGAAATCACATAAAAAAGGAGGCCTTTATCTGAGCTTAGCTAATGAGAGCTGAAGAATAAAATCAGCTGGTGCATCCCCGCTGACACAGATGGTGTTCTGCCCACTGACTCTTTTGCTGGGAAGGAGGGCCTGAGGGTTTGAGTGATAGTCCATTCACTCTTCTGTTACAGCATGCCAGTATTTGTACATCTAGGGGAACATCAAGGCAGCACATTCTGTGTTTCAAGGACCTTGTCAAGACTGACCAGACAGGCAGGAGCTGTTTCCTGTTACAGCACAGATGGCTGTTTTGTGTTGTTAGAATAAGCTGATGATGTACATGGTCCATTCAGAGACAGCAACAAAAAGGTGTAATTTAGAGCTGCCAATAACACTAAAGGGGGTAAGAATGGGTGCGGAGAAGGCCTTCCCACAATGCTCTCTTTGTTACTCTTTGGGACCAGTCCACCAAGGAAACCCTTTGTTCACTTGCAAAACATGGAAAGCCAGCTCTCAACCAATGGGAGGTAAAGGGAGCCCCTTGGCAGCCAATCAAAAAGCAGGAAACAGTATGTTGTTCTGACTGTGAACTTCCCCTGAAGCTATTTCAGCCCTCTGCCTTTGTTGTTCCACTGTCCTCCCCATGTCTCCTGCGCTTCCTCTTTCCCACCCGGCGCTGGCGCTCCATAAACAACCTGCACAGGAACTGATTGCGCTTCACTGATAGTTTCGGTGAATATTATTGGCTAGCGCAGTAGCAGAAGAGCACACAGAGAAAATGAATTCATACCAAGTCAGTGGCAGGTGGTGCGCTGTATTGCAGCGCGCCTAGCAACAGCACTCTTTCTGACTGCAGTGCAGTGAGTTGTAACCACCACACCCACACACAGAGGAAAAGGCAACGGACTGGCATAACCCACTGAGTCGCCAATTACAGAGTGTAGTAAGGCTGCTCTCTAGGCTATAACTGGAGCCTAATTATCCCTGTTAGAAGAACAATCTGTTATTAAGGCAAGAGCAGAGCAGAGGAGGCGGCGTGCGACTTAACCCCATGCATTCTCTCGTTTCTCCTGCGCTGGCCGACTGGTTCTAGGTCTAAACGTTTATTTCTGAACAAAATGGGGTGTTTCAAACGGGGGCTACCGTAGGAATTCAAACTTTTCTATATTCATACAGGTCTGTGATCAAGGATGTTTAATAAAGGCAATGTCAAATTTTGACTTGCTTGAGAGGCTCCTTTTAAAGTCATTGTATTTAAAAAAAAATATTCCAGCCATTTTTAAAAGGCAGACAAGTAGGTCCTTCGCAAATGACTTGAATGGCACCCCTCCCTCAACAACTGCTGAAATCCTTTCAATCAAACAGGTTTGCAGCATTTTGAAGTGGCACACCCTCTGGAATGACTCCACTCAGCAGCTTTGCGTCATTTTAATCAGGGAGGTTGGCACCGTCTGCCAATCATGGTCTCATACTGCCACCGACACAGCATGTGAGATTTATCCGGTATGATTCTTTTCTACGTATTCCTCCTAACTGAACTCCATTTATTTGAAAAAAAAACACATCAAGAAGCACAACGTTCTTATCCAGAGACATATTGTCTTGAAAAGAGAACAAATGGAGAGACGGAAAAAAAAGAAAATGTATGGTAAAGTATGTAGAGCTCATAAAGACAAGAGAAGCGATGGAAGAAGTCGAGAGATACCGACCCCTTGGAGTCGAACATCGTATCCGCACTGTGTGTTGATGATGTCCTCCTGGAAGGAACAATACAAACATGTGAAATCCTCTCTCAGACATGTCACCATTTCACCTGACGTGCAGTGAGTCTTAGTAAATCTGAACAATGGGATGCCAACCATCAACAAAAATAAGTATACACTGTGTTGGAGAGTAACTCTCTTAAATGTTGTGGTACACAAAGGGACACGAGAGTAAATGTGCCGAGGCTGCACAACAATGGCTAAAATGAAAGTCCCAGTCATTTTGCAAGATATTTTGATCATGATTATTTGTCTCACTTTGAGGAACCAAGTATTTTCTTTTATTTTTTGCATCTTACATCAACATTTGGACTATTTCCAACTACAGCGGATGTTCTAAAAAGATTAAAATATATTAAAAATGTATGCTATGCCTGATGATGATGATGATTATGATGATTATGCACGATTAATTATGCAGCCCTAATATGTAATACGCTCTCTGCATTGCTTCTCTACATAGTGAGTGTGCTGGAGAACTTACAGCGGGGTCTTTGACACAGCAGGAGAAGGGAACGCCACAGCGCTCCCTACTGGGGTTCAGCTCAGTGCAGTTGAAGTAGATGTTCAGGTTCCAGTCGTTGGGCCCGTGAGCTCCACAGCATGACCACTGTGACGGCAACAACAGACAGGGATTAACAACTTACTAATGGGAAGAGTTATTTCCTCTGATCTGCTCTTGAAACGGCTCGGGCCGGCGTGAACGGGCAGCCAACTTACTGCAGCAGGTAACAGATAGTGAGCCAGAAACGGTGAGATAACAGCGGATTAAACAGCCGTGACGTCACGGTTGAGCCCGGCGTTTACACACAGGAGCCAATTATCTCAATCGTTTCATTCATATAATTGGATAATCGTTTAAAGCAATTACAATCACATTAATCACGAGATTTACTCCATGAAGGGAGAGTCTGACCCATTCTCATCTCTGCCCAGAAGTGCGTAAGTTCAGTTAGATAGTGATCTTCTCCAACATTACTTCAGCAGAGAAGCATAAACTGCTCAAAGGACCTCTGAAGTTTTGACTGGTGATGATGACACCCTAATTGTAGCGCAGCGCTGCAGACTCACATATTCCTGGGCAAAGTCAATGAGGTTCTGCAGGTCAATGTCATCGCGGTAGGCCTTGACATTATTGTTGATGAAGAAGTTGAGCTGGTCTTTGATCCAGTCCTTGAAGACGAAGGCAAGGATCCCTGCAGTCAGCTCCAGGAAGAAGATCAAACCCAGGAACACTGAGAACTGGAGAGCACAAGCACACAAGTGTAAAAAGGTGCACACACATACACACACAAAGAAACAATGACTCTATCGTTTCCATCAGGGTACACCCGATAAAATCCTTTTCGTGAGGGAACAGGATGAAACACTGCGCATGATGTTTTTTGTGTCTTTGTTTGTGAAGCAACAAACAAAGAGCACAGCAGCTGTGGCGTATTGTCCTGTGCGGGTCTAGTTTTAGGCGCTGTCCTGACCGACTGAATGTTAATGTGGCAACAAGACCACAGTCCCAGAGGCACCATTGTATCATCCCTTTACAGTAAATGCACGAGGAAACGGGGGCTAATGATAAATGCATTGGGTCATAAAGAACTGCCCAACCCCAAAAGCCACATCAGCTCCCCAGTCTGAAGCCTGACCTACCTCTGCTAATGGACACGGGCCGGAGCTAATAGCTACTCAGAATGGAAGCCAGCAACAAGGCCAGTTTGTCTCTGTCAGTCACATGTTGTTATCGGTGCAGTTGAACCAAAAAACTTCCCAAAACGATGTGTCATGGCTTTGGGCTGCGGAATAATCCTCCGCTTAGCTCAGATCATGAGCCAAAAGCAAAAAGGTGCTGATGGAGAAAATATTGCTTGACAAAGAGAAAATGTGCCGGTAGCTTAAGAGGCACGGATCGATGATTCTGACTGGAACTTTGCAATGAAACGAGACTTGGTTTAGCGATGCGATAACACACACATTTGTGGCACGCAGTCACCCCTAACATTTGGCTCGGGTGAGTCAAAGCAACACCTGCTACACTGACGGGCCTCGGCTACGGTGCGAGCTGTGAATCTGAAGGTGTGAACTGGTTAAACGTCTACGCGCTGCTCGGAGTTAAGAGGAGTCGGGAGCTGGCTTACAAATTTAAGCAGGAGGGTGTTCTCTCGGAGTGCTCCAATGCAGCCGGCAAAGCCCAGGATAAACATCACCGCTCCTACCACAATGAAGAGCCAGACGGGGTCAAAGCCCCCCAGGTCTGTGATGGATGACAGGTTGGACAGCACCCCCTGGAGGCAAAGGAGACACAAATCAAGAGTAGTTAGATTTCTAATTATAATGCTCCTAAAATCAATCCTTCCTATCCTTACTCCAAGGTCTGGGCAAAGTATCTTTCTCTACAAAACACAAAGTCAACCTTGAAAAGGCTTCTGATGTGAAAAATGTGTCAGAAAGAATTCAACTAATCACACAACCAAGAGGAGAGGAGAGGAGAGGAGAGGAGAGGAGAGGGGAGGACCGGGTTGCCCTGTCCTAGGTGTGCTGCTTATTAAATAAAAGAAAAAAAGCCCAACAAAGATTTTCACCAATTTATTAAATCGCTCCACTCTGGCAGATCTCTCACAAAGCCTTTCAATCATTTCTCAAGAGAGGCAGAGTCTAGAGCCCTTCTGTAAACGGTTCAGAAACAGACCTCTGTCCTTCCTCTCCGAAAGCCCTGCCCCCACAGCCCCCGAGGCCGCCGCGTTCAAGATGCTTTCCTGTCAGTTTTCTGCCCTGCTCCAGTTTCTACATCCTGTTTGCTGCTCATATAGTGCACAGCGACTTGCAGCTATAGCGCTCGAGTTAGGCTAACGCTTCACTGAACTAGGGGGGCGACTCTAGGTCAGAGGCGACACTGCATTTTATTGTTTTCACCCAATATGACACTGCTGCAGGAGAAACTGGTTTGATTTGAATTTAAACATGAACCCTGAAACAATAATGCAGTCTGTCTGAATGCAGCAGGCTTGAAACTAATCATCTTAGTCACCGAGACCCAAGTCACCATCAGGCCTGTTCCAGTTCCCACAATTCATCATTCTGCCTAATCCCTTTAAATTATTCACACTGTTCCACAAAGGTACCCCTGCACAGGCCTATTTGCACAGAGTTCATGACCAGACGTTACTAATCAGGACATGTTTCCACGCCGGTGCAGCATTTACTGAACCAACTGGTACAACTTCTGGCTAATTAATGAACAAATTGACTGTTAACTCAGTCGGAAGGATTTTTGAATGGCGCCATATTCCTTCACACATGAGCACGCAGCCGCGGCATCTGACCTTTCCAGCTAGTGTGCTGTGGAAAATAAAACAGTAACCACAGAGGATCCATGGTTACCATAATTTCCCCACTATTCTGCAGCCTAATTGTATTTGTCGACAGACTGTCCCAGAGCCCAAGACACTGCATTCCTGATTGTTGTTAGTCAAATGAATATGTAATTTTGGCCATATGGCTGTTTATTTGCAGCTGCAGCCTTAATAACAGACAGTTTATTGAACATGGTGCTCCATTTCTCCAGTTCCTGTTCAACTCTGCGCCTATTAGAAAAACAATATGCCAGCTAAACGCTGGGCACAACATTGTTAAAAGGCACCTATCACACTGGAGCTGCAGAAGCGCAGTTCATTTCCCGAGAGGCGCGAGACACATGTTCCCGGACCATTATCAGGTAATATGGGTTTTAGTGCCATAATGGCGCTTCTATTTTGCATGCACCGTGAAACTCGCCACTTCCCGCAATAACCCTCGTTTCATCTGAATTCCTTTCGCTAACTCTTACCTTCTAGCTTAGGTAACAGCAGGAATAATAAGGGGAGGAATCTGAGGCATGCTATTGTAGCAATCATCTTGTACCTCATTGGCGGTGTGTCTGCGTGCGTGTGTGTATGCTTACCTTCTCCGCCCATGCCCACAGGCCGATACCCAGGAATGCTGCTCCAAGTAACTATGAAGCAAAACACACAGAAGAAGCCACACACAGTTAGACAGAAATCCACAGTACCAATTGGTTAGACATACTTAAATTCTCAGCAGTTATACACTACTGCATCCCTTGAAGATGTATATCAACTTGTGGCCAGAGTGAATCGTGTTAAAAGTTATTATTGCTGCTGCTTACAGCCAGTGGGCAGCTTAGAGGCTGGAGGATCTGATATCCTGGGAGCTGCGATACAGAGGGTCAGTCCCATCTTTCAAATTCCTTCGTTATTAGCCTGCCTAATGCCAGGCCAACCATTTAAAACATGCCAATATAAGAGGACTTCCAAAGTGCTGGACGGCTGCTTGAAATCATGGCCACAGTCTTGGACCACTCCAAAATTACAAGCAGTCGCCAGGATTCAAGATTATACCGATCAGACTGCACGTCAACAAAAATGTCATCATCCATTTCTGGACAGCGTGCTTTTACTAACAGTCATATAGGCCTAATTTATGCACTTCACCACTTGTTAGCTGTTATAAAACCTCATTCACAAGAGATTTGGGATGGTAATGAACTAAACTGAGGCACATTATAATAGCAGAGCCTGCTGATTCAAATGGGCCCATTGAAATCAGGCTAAATCATATTGTTGGGAGGCTGATTAAATCAGGGGAGGCAAGTAAACCTATGGCAACGCATCAGCAGACACCTAACAAGACAAACAATATAACAGTATGCTAAACGGCAAGGCTCTGCGCTCGCCCTAATGGGCGTTTTAAAGCCGTGTTGTTCGCTTGGCCCTGGTTACATAACTGGTGGTAGTGAAGGGTGTGGTGGCTCGAGCTGGAGAGTGACACGCAGGGAGAGTCAAGGTAAGCAGGCGAAGATCAGGTAGAGGGGATCAGACGGAGAGACGGAGCATTAAGCCATTTAGCCTCCGACTCTGAATACTCCACATAGATTAAAGACCCCCTCCGGTGAAAATCACGTTTTTGACGTTGTTAACATGTCCATGTGGCATTTTGCTAATGTTACAAGACACATTAGGAGCCAAATAAGCAGTCAACGCCATGGCTGAGCATATCTGCTTTGAAAGTGCAGTGTACCAAATCCCGTCTCAAAAACGCGATTTCAGTCAGGCTGGATTTCATACGTCACAAACCTAAGGAACCAATCCGGTAAGAGTAGATTTACATCTCATTAACATATCATTATGTGCACGCGCTATGTTGTTGCGAGCCAGAGGAGAAGCCAGGTGTCAAAACGATGGCAGAGGAGTGTTTTGTTTTCGGCTGTAAATTCACAAAAGGAGAAAATATAAGCCTTCATTTATTAGC
>OMOV01048148.1:2145-15284 GCA_900312565.1 Beryx splendens | reverse complement strand
GGCGCCACGACCGCCACCAAGATGGACTTCTCCCGCAGGAGAAACTACGTCTGCAACTTCCCAGGCTGCAGGAAGACGTACTTCAAGAGTTCCCACCTCAAGGCTCACCTTCGAACACACACAGGTGAGAATTTGGGTGCAATGCTTTCGTGCAGTGCAGAATAGAATTGATGCTCATGGGGATTTGAAACAAGATGTGACTAACACAGATGAGTGTTTTGTCCTGCTGGTAAAACATTCTCTCCATAGTGTTGTTGTTCTTGATCGGAAGAGAGTGAGCTCATTGTTATGTCTCAGAAGGGGCGTGGCGACATCCTTTGTTTTTATGACTACACCATGACTCACTTGCTGACTCCCAACTCCTTTCTGCCTCTCTCTTTCTCTCTCTCTCTCTCTTGCTCTCCCTTAGGTGAGAAGCCCTTCAGCTGCAGCTGGGACGGCTGTGATAAGAGGTTCGCCCGCTCCGATGAGCTCTCGCGTCACAGGCGAACACACACGGGCGAGAAGAAGTTTGTGTGCCCCGTGTGCGACCGGCGATTCATGCGCAGCGACCACCTCACCAAACACGCCCGCCGCCACATGACCACCAAGAAGATTCCTTCCTGGCAGGCCGAGGTTCGGAGCCTAAACAAAATGGCCACCGGCAAAACACCCTCCTCAAAGCCCGGCCTTGCCACACTAAGCATGCTGGTACCTGCTGGCTCAAGCTAGACGATGAGCTCTTACCTTACCACCTTACCTACGCAAGCTATCACAGGGACTTAGGGAGCAGCCAAGCACACGAGGCTGCTGCTATTTTACTCATGGAAAAAAACAACAACACATGCACTGGACTCTTTTTCCCCTTCTCTACTGCTCATTTGTACATTTTAGTTTTCTCAAAAGGATTGTTTTTGTTTACTTTGATATAATTGATAAAAATGTATGCACTCTTGCCAAAGCCTTTGTATGAAGTTTGTCTGCACCTCCCTCCCTCCCTCCACCCGACTCTTTTTTCGTGTTGATATCGGTATATGTCTATGTGAATGTATTATGTGTTGTACTATGAAATGCATTTATTTGTCATGTTGGGGGAAATGTTTAACATGCAAAACAATGTAAATGTCAATATTAATCATCAATACTATGATTATACCTTGATTATATCTTGCTGTCTAACTTTTCATATTATTTAATACATATTTGTAATAAAAAAAGAAGAAGCAAGTCACTTGTTTGTACATTCTGTTCCGCTTCTGTCGCAGCTTTTAGTTTGACGTTTACAATAAGTATCTGGGAAACCACAGTCAGTCATCAGAACGTGGGATCCGGGTCTAGTCAGCGCCACTTCCTGGTTGTCTCATACAGAAACAGAGTGGAGTGGTACCTGACCACATCCCGTGTGCGTCACCGTGAGTCTCCCCCTCCCTCTTCTGGTCAGCTGCAACGCACTCGTGTCCCACTGAATGTGCTGACTGGCCTCTGTGTAGCTTCCTGCTGGCTGAATTAATTTTTGGCGTTACAAAAGCTCTTTGGTGAAACCATCGGGGGACATTCTGTCCCGTTCATTAGCTCCGAGCCAAACTGCTTCACGAGGAGTCAGAACAGACAAAAAGAGACAGGATTGTTTGCCTCAGAAAAGCTCATTAGCAAATCATTCGAGTCCATTCAGCTCTGTCCTGCTGGTCTAATCTCAAAACCAGGCACATGGGAACAAGGAGGAGATAGGGTCAGTCTTGCATAATAGAAAATTACATTTGAGTTTCATTCAAAACCGTTATTTCTATGACTAGGGAAGTTTTTAGACAGAAAAACACCCCCACACACACACCCACACAGAAGCACGAGTGCACGTTTAAGGAGAGAAATTGTAACGGTGTTGTTGGACCTAATGTTGCATCATGGGTATTCTGGTGAAGCTCTTAACAGCCCACTACTCTGCCATCCTAAATCCCCAAATTGATTTAAAATGATTTATTGCCTTAATCAACCTGATTAAATTAGCTCAGGGCTGGGATGAGCTATGAACACGCACGCGCACACGCACGCACGCACGCACACACGCACACACACACGGTGGTCCCACACCTAGTAACAGCAACCTTTCCAATCAGACAGTGGGAAATATGAACTGCTGGGGGTGCGACCAATCACCTCTCTCTGTGGATACCCGCCCCTTTGCCTTACTGACCGACATACTCCCTGGCTGTGTGCCACTTGTGCAGTGGTGAGCAGCGACGCCTGCCGGATAATGCCCTGTCCCGCTGTCACGGTGATAAGCAATGGAAATATAGAGCATACGTTAACATGATCAGACAGTATTCGTATGAGAAGGTGGGTAAGATAATATATGCTAAGGTACTTAAAAATAAATAAATGAATTAAATAAAATAAAACGGAACATACCAATTCACTTTTTATGCCCACAAATTTAGCAGCACAAGCAGATTGTGTAAATTTTTGTGTCCTTTTATTGTATGTGTAAAAATAAACGAATAACTAAATAAATAACAGAATAATAAACGAAGAAAAAAGAAAGATAGAAAGAAAGAACTCAAACTTTATTGAACCCCGAGGTGAAATTATTCGTTCCAACAGCAAAGATAGGATTCAGCAGGGGAAGAAGAAAAGTAGCCTATAATAAATACATTCAAATAAAATACCTACACGATCGAGGCAACACAAAGCAGTAGAGACAGTAAGTAAAAAATTCAAAACATTGAAATGGAATATAAACAATTGTGTGGTTAGCCTATTTAAATGTATGCTGCCGACAATTTCAGCACTTATAGGTGGAGTGCAGAAATATGCAGAAATATAGACGTAAACTTTGTGCAGTAAATATAAGTAAATAATCATCATTAGGCCCAAAAATAGCCTAACTAATCTTTTCAGAAAAGCATTAACTTATGGGGTTTTTTTCGTTTAAAAGACTCTGCTACTGTGAATTAAAGGTTACTATGAATTTATGATAATGAGTGTTTATACCAAGGTGGATAAAGTGACGTTAGATCTGTTTACTCTCCACCGTATGTGTTTTGCTTTGGGCTAACGTTATTTTTCTTTGCAGCATATTATTTTTTATTTATTCAGTGGCAGGAATGTATTCAAAACCTTGGCCGTGATGGGTTTTGTACACCGTACTTAATAGTTTTAAAAATTTGCCCATCTATGCTAATGATTTCTCAGCGAAGCGCTTCCTGGTTGCCGAGGACTTCTCTGTTCCTATGGTTACGACAACATAATTGGGAAGCGGTTGTTGTAAAGGTCTAGCTAAACCTGAACCAAAACAAGTCTTAACTGACAATAAACGATATGCACCTTTATCGTTTTGGCATAACAGTTCGTGTGGTAAATTTAAACGTCCGCTTGCGTGCTTTTTTTGGGGGGACATTTACATCGCGAAAGCTGGGTGGCAAGTTTTGTTGGGTAACGTTAACTTTATCGATCTAAGATTAGCTTGCTGCTATTCCCTCTCGCCGACATCAGCATGGAGGAGCTGAAGGAGTTAAACATGACAGCGGATGAAGTCGACAGATTGACGAAGGCTTTCAGAGATGAGAAGTTCAGGAAAATGCTGTTCGATTACACCACAGAATTATCAGACCCAGAGAATAAGAAAAAGTATGAAGAGGAGATAAGACTGTTGGAGCAGGAGAGAGGAAACAGCATTGATTTCATCCACCCGGAACCCTTTAGAGCTCTCAGGACGAGTTTGAATGGCAAGCAAAAGTGCTTCATCAACATCTGCGCCAACGAAAAAGTTGCCAAGCCTGAATTTAACTGGGGGACATCAGAGGATGGCAAGAGGGGGCAGTATTGGTTCCTGCCTCACACTGTGCACCCTGGGAGACAAGACAGAGACCCAAAAGGAAACAAGATCATGATCTATGATGTGATTTTCCACCCTGACACTCTTCACATGGCAAGCAGAAACCAGAGATTCATGGATATGGTGGACAACATAGCCATTAAGGGAATCCAGGATGGTTTCAAAGTGACTCTGGACAAAAACAATGTGCGAGAGATGACCATCAAGTATAAAGGGACTCCGCAGCCTTCTGTGATCAAAAAGCCAATCCCTGGATACAAAGCCAAGGAGCCTGCGGTACAGCCTGATCCTCTTGCCTTCCCGTACCCGGATGAAAAAAGACCTACCACGGCCACAACAACTCCAAAAATAACAGACAACGGTGACGCCAAACCCATGACCTTTCAGATCCAACCACAGAAACCCAAAGAGCCAACGGTGCCAAACTACACGCTGAAATACCGATCTTTCATCGACCTGCAGGACTTCAGGTGCTCCAGAGACTCGGCCCAGAGCCCCAGGCCCAAAGAGATCGTGGTCACTGTCGACATGCCGCTCCTGAAGTCGGCCTCGGACACCAGCCTAGAAGTCAATGGGAAAAACCTGCTGCTGGAGTCTAAGAAACCAGCCTACAGACTGGAGCTGCCCTTAGCGTATCCTGTGGACGAGGATAAAGGAGAGGCCAAGTTCAACAAACAGAAAAGACAGTTGACCATCACACTGCCTGTTCTTCCCTCTAAAGAGGCTTTTGATTTTGCTCTAGGGCCCACGCAAACCGCTAGTGACGATGAGAGACAGGAAGAGGGGGCAAGTGGAGTCGAGGAAGAGGAGAAATGGAAGGAGCAAGAGAGGAGAGGCCAGGAAAGTGAAGAGGGGGAGGAAAGTGGAGTGGATGAGCTGAAAGAGCAGGAGCAAAAGAGGGAAGGGGGAAAAAGTGAAGGTGACATTGGAGCAGAAAAGGAGAAACGGAAGGAGCAGAAGAGGGAAGGAGAGAAAAGTGAAGAGGAGGAGGGAGGTGGCGTGGAGAGGGAGAAAAGGAAGGAGCAGAAGAGAAAAGGCCAGACAGGGGAAGAGGGGGAAGAAAGTGGAATGGAGGAGGGGAAAGAACGGGAGCAAAAGAGGGAAGGCCAGGAAAGTGAAGAGAGGAAGGAAAGTGGAGTGGAGGAGAAGAAACGGAAGGAGCAGACAAGGGAAAGTGTGACGAGTGATGTGGACAGAAGAGTTGAGGACGAGGAGAAATGGAAAGAGCAGAAGAGGGAAAGAGTGAACAGCGAAAATGAGGAGAGAAGTGAACGAGGGGAAATTGAGAACAAAGAGAGAGATGAGAGACGTGAATCAGGAGCACAGACGGAGGATCGCTGTGTAACTGGTTTTCAACAGGATGCTGCTGTCCAGCACATAGGCCTGTCCACTGACGATGGAAGAAACACAGCGCCGGTTGCCAATAGGCATGTTGCCTCACCTAAAACTGAAAACCAGCCCGTGTCAGCCTTTGCTGAACAGCGCAGTGACATTGAAGAGGAGGGAGGAGTAAGTGTGGACTGTTTTGAGTCAAGGGCCCAGATGAAGACGCAAGAGAATCTGGATTATTTGAATGGAAATCTGAATAATAAGGTTAGAGATAAACTATGACAATGATATTGACAATCAGGCTAAGGACAAGGAACAAGAGTGTGATCACCTAGGCTGCAAACTCTTTAACACTAATCACTAACACTTATGTTTTCTTTCCTTCTTAATATTTATGTATTCTAGGTGGAAGCAGACACCTCATTTCTGAATCAAACATCCAGCGAGAAATCCCAACCTACTGCTGCAGCGTCCACCACAGCTGCCGCGTCACCCGTTCCAAACCAGGACAACAACCTAAGTGAAGACTGCAGCATTTCCCAGGGGACCGAAGAGATCAGAGACGCGCCCAAGACGTCAAAGAAGAGCGTCCGCTTCTCTGAGGAACTTGCTCTGGGCCCAGCGAAGGGTGCGGAGGGAGAGGAAATCGATGAAGACGACTTGACGACAGAGCAGACCTTCCCAGACCAGGCTACCAAGCCGCCGCCGGCCTTGTTGAGGGAAATCGATGAGGACGGAAATGAGGTCGTTATCAGTGATCACTCCACATCCGCTGGGTTCATCTTCCAAAACGCCCTGCTGTTTGAACTGGACTGAGTTGCTGTTTATAGCGGCAGAGCTTAATCGCACACAAAATTATTACTTGGAAATGTTGAAATGTGTTACTTGTTTTTGTTAATCAGCCACGTTAAACCGAAGGGTGTACATTGTGTTACTGCAGTGTTGCTCAAATACTGTTCATACATGTGCATGTAATGTCAGTTTGAAAGTCTGCAGTGTGTCTAACAGTATTGATGTTCATATTTTCCTGCCTCTTCAATGGCAAAGCTATAATAGTGTAGGCCAAGTCATTATTGTTACCTGATTCACATTGTGCAATTTAGAGCATGCAAACTAAATCACTTAATACATTATTTTAAAAAGAAATCCACTCATATTCATTATTTGTGTCCCTAGATAAGCAACTTAGGACAATGAATGCTTTTATTTTATTTTATTTTCCACATATATATATAAAAAAAACTGGGTCATCAGCATAGTAAAAACCAACTCCCTTTAGGCAACACCTATAAACCCTGCAGCACTCAGTTCAGCAAAACAAGGTGAAACTGTGTTCTTCCTCCCCTTGCCTCGTAGAAGTCGGTCTGAGGTAGGGGCACCTGCAGCTTGCAATAAGAGGCAGGAAGAACACCAAAGTAAAAGTGTTAGCTGAAGATACAACAAACAAGACAACCTGTGAGATTTAGCAACACAGCCAAACTGTCATTGTGTGTCAGCGTCACTGTCCACTATTGCTACATTAGAGTCGGTGCCAAACGCAGGCTAACCCGCAGGTGTGAAGCTGCGGGTGCTTGTCTCTTACCCCACCTTTGATATGTGGGAAGTGCATTAAAAGTCAGATCTGAGTGTGAAGCAGGCAGCTCGAAGCGCTTTTTAAAACAAAGCTCAAAAGAGTCAATACTGTCCTTTGCACAACGGCACTGCCAAAAACATTTGCACTACTGCTTTCAGTTACGGAGCACTGCAAAGTCCTCTTCTCGTCGTCTCACCACATGTCATGAGCCATTGTATAAATTTAACAACATCCAAGGTCGATCGCAATTTCCAGCTGCTGCCGCGTTCGCTGCCCCTCTTCATCTGATGCCCCTCTGGAGGCAGTTGTCTAAGAACTCGGAGTAGCAGGAGAGGGAGCAGAAGTGGTGCTGCACCGGAGCGTCCGTGCCTCCCATGTCGTCCACCAGGACCACCGTGTGAGAGACCTGGTGCAGGTTCATGCTCACCGCCGTCTTGATGAAGAAGTTGACGCAGATGCGGCCGCAGTCACAGGTCTTCGCTACTTCAAGGTCCCGACACAAGTGGGCAGGGATGAGGTGAGGTCCGTACGGTATCCTGTGAGATGAATCAAGAGAGGACAAGGTTAGGAGTTTAATGGAAGTAAACTTAAGAAGAACAGTGTGGATAAAAATACTTTTACTGCGGGCTGAAATCAGACCGAGTACGGTGTAGTGAGCGTGCCGAGTTCTAACCTGAGGTTGGCCACAGCCCTGGAAGCTATCTCCTGAAGTGGAAGGGGGAATGTCAGGTGAATTGTGTGGTCCAGAGGGTTGGGCTGGGTGAACGGGTTCCCAAACAGGTCCAAGTTCTCCAGACTCAGCTTGCGGAAGTCACTGGGCAGCAGAGCCAGCTGGTTGTGCGCCGCCGACAGGAACCTCAACTTTGACAGGCGGCCGATGTGGAACGGCAGGCAGACGAGCTTGTTGTCGTCCAGTTTAAGGTTGACCAGTTCTCGGAGCTGGCAGAACTGAGAGGGGAGGCCCTGCAGTCGGTTCTGGCTGAGGTCCAGGTGCTGGAGCGTCCGCTGCAGCGTGGACAGGCAGAGCGCCTCGCTGAAGCTCTCCAGGTGGTTGTTGTGGAGGATGAGCTCAGCCAGGCAGCCGAGGTCACCGATGGTGGCAGGGAGCTTCTTGATGTGGTTGTTACTGAGGTCCAGCTTGCGGAGAGCTGCAAAAACAAATAAAAAATTCTTGTTTTCTTAATGAATCAGAAATACCGCGCTCTGGCATGTCGCATTGTGCATACATCCATAGTTTAACAGAACTAGTCTAATGACAGCACTAGGGATGGGACAATAACCAGTATTATTATGTATTGAGGTAAAAAACAATAACGGTTATTACACCGCCGCTCATTTTTATTACTGTGACTACTGCGATAACCGGCAACTTGTTGGGAGGCTGAATAGCAAATGGAAAAAGTCACTATTTTACATAAATATTTTACCTTAGTTCTAGAGTCTTACATTAAAATATGTTTCAAAAAAGAAATATCTTGCTATTGACATAATAAGGTAGATTTTTAAGTAACAGAAGCATATCACAGTACTGATTTTAAGGGTTTCATCTTAATAGTAATTGTCGGGGTAATATCATATATCAAGATAATTTTGGCCAAGATAAGCGTACTATAAAACAGTCATATCGGCACAGGCCTAGACAGGACCATGGCCCAATGACAAACAATAAAAGGGAATTAATCACGGATATATCATGCAAATCAAGCACTATGAAAGGAAGAATTATTAATAAGGAAGAATGCTTTTACTCTATCGCACACTGTTTTTCACCCACTGCCCCAGCTACTCCACCTTTAAGGGACAGCATGCGCATGTCCATGCGCGACAGCTTGCAGTAGGACACCTGGAGCTGCTCCAGAGAGTAGGGGAAGCTGGAGGTGAGCGGGTAGTCCTTCTTGGAGACGATGGTGAGTTTCTTCTTGGGTTTTTCGACGTCCCTGGCGCGAACGGGAGTGAGCGTGGAGAGGGGAAGGCTGCTTGCTTCACTTCCTCTATCTGCCAGCCGAGCGGCTGAGAGGAAGTTCTTCAAGCTATTGGCGTCAGCCTATAGACAAATGAAATAAATAATGAATGAGGTTGGTGGTTGTGTTGGTGCGGGCAATGACACGAGACAAGAACGTATGACAAAACAATATTGCAAAACACAGAGGATATGAATCAGAATTGACCAGATACCTTGAAATAGCCAACCTAAATCCTCTTGTCTAGAATATCTTGACACACTTCCTTAACATGAATAACTGAACTGAATGCTGTAGGGAATTAATGATGTGTGGCCTATTATGGGAAGTAGGTCCACTGGAGTTTTTATTCATATTTCACAGTAACATGACTTCTGTTTTCAACATTTACCTGCCTGACTTGCTGCCAGTTTGTTGGAGTGTGTGTGTTGCTGTCAACATGATTGGTTGAACTGTCTGAATCTAGGTGAAAGGTCACCACTGCCTAAAAACAGCCAGGAGGCATTCACAGCCACTGGAAACAATGATGCCGCCATGGTGGCTAACTTTGCATCGTCTGCATAGCATAAGAGGACCACTTAATCAGCATAAGGCTTGTTGATAGAGCCTATCTGACCGAAATAGCACCATCGACAACTGGAAAGAACAAGAACTCCCGCTGGTGGGGGCTGCATTCAAGACAAGTCTTTGAAGCACTTTCATTTTTCAGCGAAGACTAACAGAACCCACTTTCCACATCAACTGGGTCTTGTACATACAGTACCAAGCCTTTGCTATGAACCTGAAGGCCCCCCCCCCTGCAAGCACCCATCATGTTGCAGACTGTGTTCACACAACATCGGATCCCGTACCTTGCTCAAGCATATGTCAACAGCAGGTTCCTTTAATCTCACAGTGGCTTTGCCCTCCTCCACGAACCATGTGAAGAACTTCTCTATGTTGTCTTTCAACTGCAAGGGAAAAGTTGGCAGAAGTTTAGCAGTGGAAAAATACAGTTCACAACAGCAGAAAGGGTGTGTACACATCATAGGCAGCTCATCCAGGAGTGATTCACTCACTCAGCAGGAGCAGACAAACCACCTTTTCAACATGATGAGAAATCTTTTACAGTTAGTTTGATTTGGAAAACACAATCTAGGCCCACATGCCCCAGGGCAAATTATTCATGAGACCAATCAAATGCAGCAAAGTAGCCTATTCATGTTTTGTGGTGGTGGGGCAAAGACCACTCCTAGAAAAGAGCAATATATACACTCAACAACAACAACACACTCACCTTATACTTTGATCCCGCCCTGTCTTTGGCCGTACAGATCATCATGTAGATGTTGCTACGTTGAGTGGTCTTGTCTAAATGTTTCCCGATGGAAAGCACCGCTCTCGCCCCCTTTCCATGATTTTTCATACCAAACGTGGCTAGCATCCGATTCACAACCTCGACATCACACTGCAGCTTCATCGCACCCAAAATAGAGACTTAAGACCAGCTTAATGCCCAATCGCAGTTAACCGAGGGCTTTAAATGCATGCCAAAGAAAACTTCCGCGAAAAAGAGCTAACGTTAACAGTTGAGCGGCAGCTAGTGGCGCGACACACATCCGTGGTCGTCATAGATGTCAACAACAGCGCCGCGCTCGAGCTTCGCTACAGTAACAACACCGACCCGCCTTCTCTGGAACACCGGAACTGCATTTGAACGACTGTCGAGAACACCGCACACCATCAACAGGAGGGGTTTTTAAGCATTTCATAGACAAATTCAGTTAACTCCTCTGTATCTAGTCGAAGTCAATGCATCCTGTAAAGATTCGGCAGACCGTCAATAAGCTGGTGGTAGTGTCCCGCGCGAGGGAAGTGACGTCATTGACGCGCTACTCTAGCCGGCCGGACCGGCCCTACTCTGCCTCTGACTGGCTTACCCTAACCCTCACCCCAACCCTAACCTTAACCAATCATCGCTCCTCGTGCCGAAACCCAACCAACCCAACCACGAAGGCAGCGAGTACTAGCCAATCAGAGGCAGAGTACGTCAGGGCGGGTCATGCCTTCGCCATCCTATGAAAAAAAGCGCAAAGGCGACGCACAGCGGGCTAGAGGAGTTTTTATATTTGTTAGAATTTTTTTTAACTCAAATGTTCAGTCGTAAGGCAATCTTCTTCTTCTTCTCCTTCTTCTTCTGCGTCTTCTTCTTTAGTGTTTATTGGCGGTTGGCAAACCAGCTCGAGGTACATACACAAGACAATAGTGCACAGTGTAAACAGTTGAACATCAGTAATGCTTGCTGAGCGCCACAATCAATACACTGTATAATAAATAGAGAAAAAATTTACAAATACATACAAAAACAAAATAATACAGAGAAAAGGGAACGAGGGGCTTTTTATTCAAAATTATAATTTTCAAGGATTACTTTTAAAATACAATTGTTTTTCTTTTTTATTAAAGCAAGGGATGAAGCGTAGTTTAAAATCTTCTTTGGAGCACCTTTCAAAAACTTTGCTTTATGAATTGTGAATTTTGGCTGTAAAATAGGCTAAATAAGCAATTCTGAGTTAATATTTTCTATAAGAATACCATAAATTACATAATTTTTTGTGACATTAGGAAAAACAACAGCTCTTGACACAAACCAGACCTCCAGTTTAGCCCAAAATGCATTAGTGATTGTACATGAAAAAAATAAAAGTTCTGTAGTTTCCACTTACGTAAATGTCAGTCAATATTAAACTGTAGACTTAAACATTCAAATGAAGGATAGATATTAATTATCTTAAAGTGAATTTCCTTAGCTTTAGGGGAATTGGCAAGCCAAGTTCTTATACCGGAAGTCGGCTTCTTCTTCTTCTTCTTCTTCTTCTTCTTCTTCTTCTTCTTCTTCTTCTTCTTCTTCTTCTTCTTCTTCTCCTTCTTCTTCTTCTTCTTCTTCTTCTTCTTCTTCTTCTTCTTCTTTCCCTTCTTCTTCTTCTTCTTCTTCTTCTTCTTCTTCTTCGCAGCAACCATATTGGCAGCCCATGCATATTGGCCAGATGGTGGCGCTAGAGCACACATATTTAGATTACGATTCAGATTCAGAAACTTTAAAGCATGACAGAAAATTGACTGACGTGGCTCATAAAAGAGGAAAAAAGACATACCCCTGGCTGTTTTCATCAGAGGTTTCTCTCTTCCCACTGTGGTTATCACCAAGCCTACAATGTAAACAGTTATTCAATTCTACACTAAAACATAACTAAGAACAAAAATCTTTTCATGCAGGTTGTTAGAATATCATATCAACTGAGGCTTTGTGGATCTAATATGTAATATGCCAAATTCAAATTTTGTGTCTAATATGCCCAATTTCCCCATGAGAATCATTCAAGTTCATCTTATCTTACATAGCCAGTCAAGTCTTTGAAGTGGAAAAAGTTTGGGAGCCCCTTGGTGGCATAAAGTCCTAACTGTCCAGCGCAACAATGAGAATTGGACTCCTCAATTTCATGGTATCATTTAACAAAATACGTGTTAATGCAAAGTTACCCAAATTATTATAACTGCCAGCACTGTGGAAATCTAACACCCTTTTGAAAAACTCGCCCCATGGTTGTCAACAGAATCAGACAGATGATGTCACCTACACCCAGGTTTTAATGAGTGCTCTGATTGGTCGACAGTATGGACGTGGAAGGTTAGGCTCTCACTCAGTCAAACTTTGTACCATCTAACCATCAAAAACGGAAGAAAATGATCTTCATTCTGTTAGAAATCAACATCAAACCGAGTTGAAATCATTGCACTGGATCTTTAAGTGTGTGATCATAGCATGATGGAAATCTGAAGAACAGCAGGAAACAACATTAAAAAAAAATCATTGAGGGAAAATGCTTAATTAATTTGCCTCTTTATTAACAGTCACTGCCAAAACTGCTCAAGCATTTCGTCATTCAACATTGTGTGATGTGGTTACAGCTCACAGTTACCACCTTCTTGTTATTTATAGCTAGCAGGTTATTCTTTTGCAGGCTTATGTTTTCCAGTATTCTGCCTCCTCTCTTCTTTTCTCCCAATAAGAGGCAGTTCTAGCCACCGGACATCAGTGGTATACTCTGCCCAGGGTGTTTCTTAGCCCTCCGGTTCAAACGCCCTCTTGAATTTAAACCTGCAGTATGTATATGCTATGTGTCTATCTCCCCTCTCCTCTCTTGAGAACACAGTGGAAGGTTGCTGATTGAAGTCATTGGATTTCATCGCTTCGATTTATCCACAAAGCGTTTTATTTTCTTGCACTTGTACTTCAGGACACCAGAGACACCGGCAAGCTCTGAGACTGAGACTGACTGACACCGTCACCTCGGATCAGCGTGACCGCAGGGAGAAGTTTAATTCTGATCTCTCTTCTCCTCCTTCTCTCTCATCTCCTCCTCTGCACCTGTTAGGCACACGGCTGACCCTCCTGCTGTACAAGCTGAAGCCCAGGACACACACA